>JAOXYD010070453.1:0-12659 GCA_028565735.1 Pinacopodium congolense | reverse complement strand
CCAACTCTCTGTGGTTCAACCCTAGCTTACCATTACTGCATAGTTTGGATAGTTAGGACTTTATTATTTGATAGCTTACGACGAGCTCATCAATTTTGCTTGTTGAAGGTCTGAAAGAACCAATTTTAAGCTGGTCACTTAAAATTAGTGTTTAAGATAGTTTAAGTATGAGAAATCATCTTAAATTATTTGAAAAATCAATAAGTAACACGAATTAATCCTTACATGACCAAACTTGGATTTTTTTTTGTGAAAGTTGGAGTTCTGAGATTAATTTTTCAGAACTCACCTTCTTGAAATTAAAGCCCATTTACTTCATTTTAAAGCATAACCAAACTTTAGACAAGATTAAATGGAGAAAAAGTAAAGTCTTAGCCATAGCTTTGTTTTGATTTTGTGAAGAACCTAAATCAGACTTTAAATTTGTTTTAAAAATCAATTAAATCATCAATCATCTAATCTATATCTAATTTACACATTTGGTAATTTTCATAATTTTTCAAAAGCAATCAAAAATCGTTTTTGAAGTGTTTAAACCAAAGTAGTCAAGTTTAAGTCTTTTACAATTTTTAATCAAATTCTCTAGATTTTTCCTAAATAATTGTAATCCGATCAACCTAGTAATGAAGCAACTTTTTCCCCATGGGTTCGACACTCAGAGTCTGAAATATTACTCCACCTTATTACTTTTGCGATAGGTGCACTCGCCTTAAAGTCCGTTGCTTTTCAAAGTAAAATCATTTCAAAATCACCCGTAATTTTAATGTCACCTAACCAACGTAACAAATACCTTCAAACCAACTTAAATCTAAGCTAACATAATGAAAACAACAAAAAAACACAATTTGAAATTAAAAAAATACATAAAATAAATATAGAAATCACAAGGACAAAAATAAGAACACAGCTAGAAAATTAAAAGAAAGCATTATCTTAACAAAAACTAAGGATTCAACAAGTATTTAACATAACCCAAAAAAAATATGGAAATAAAAATGAAAATAAGAAGAGATAACAAAAAAAGCATAAATAAACCATATTTTAACACCTAAAACTAGCTAACTTAAGGTGTAAACATAAAAGAACATGAAAAGAACAAAGAAAACAATTATAAAACCTAAGGAAAACTCAAAGAAACCAAAGAGCCAATCAAGTGGGATCTAAAACTATTGTAAATGGCTTTTTTCTGCTATTCGTACGTCCTCTTAGGGTTTAGAAAGATTTTGGAAGTGAAATGTCAAGTTTGTCCTTAATTATGACGTAAGATAGCCTTTTTTGGGACTTAAATAGCAGTTTCTAAGGACTTAGACGATGTTTTTTTAATTGGACAACTTCTACCACTTTCTCATTTTTCTTATCTAACTCCTGTATGCACCTCTGATGGTCATGAAATTTTGTATGTAGGTTCTTCACATGATGCTCTTTCACCTCATAAAATTTTGGAATACTTTGAGCTTTAAAGTTACACCTAATGCACTACCAAATTCACCTACACAAAAATTGGAGTTTTTTTAGCTTCTCTTGCTCCAACTCTTCTCTAAATTTGGTCATTTCAACTAATATTTTGTGTCCAATGATTAAATCTACTTGTAAAATCAACATGAACACAAAATAATCATTTAAAAACTAAAAGAGGGATGAAATGATACTAATTCTCTTATGAAAACATCATAAAACGCGTCCCTATTAAATATCCCCACACTTGAACCATTGGTTATCCTCAAGCAGTAACTTAAATGCTTCACTTAGAAAATCCCAATCAAGAATCAAAAGTTAATTGAGTACAATAGAAATTAATCAATGTCCTTAATTCAATTTACAAATTTGAACTCTTTCATGATAAAAAAAAAGTTAATCACAAGCACACAATTAGTGAAAAAGTAACTTAATATGTATAGTATCCAACATCTAAGCTATTTTGCAAAGGTTATCGTATAAACTAGTCAAGGATGATCAAAATGACCCAAAAAAACTAAAAACACAACACAATTTGATTTTTGAGCAATGTTTAAGAGTTTACCTAGTATTTTTATAAAAGGAGTAACAATTTGTCATAAATGACCCCAATTACTTAACTATATGCTCCTTGTTAGCTTGTTTGAGATGTCATCTAGCTTTGTGATGTAAGGGTGAACATTTTTTTGTGAACACCCTCGATTACTAGGCTGGAGCACCCTCTCAAATGACTAGTAGCACCACTCATAAGTCAATCTACATAAAGATTCGAACATAGTAGAGTGAAAATCATACTCTATTTATTTAATATAAACACATATTTTCACATTTTTCTTTTATTTCCTAACACTTATTTCAAACATCCCATTCTACATTCATATGATAAACCATAAAAAATATATTTAGACACTAAATATCATATAAATGGATCATCAAACACATGAAAAGCACTCAAAAGAAAAAGAAAAGATGAAAAAGTTATCCTTATTCTAAGAGTTTAACAAAGTTTGTCAAGTTAAAAGTATTAATTCCTTCAAGCATCACAATTCATTATCAACTAAAGATCAAAATCATTTTAGGCTAACATGTTCAAATCATCACTATTAGATTCACATCAACTTAAATACAAAAAAATTTAAACTTGCCCCTGCCCCAACACTTAAATGGGATATTGTCTTTAATATCCAAAAACAATAAAAAAACACAAAGGCATCTAAAAAGAGTATTTCCCTATATTGAAGAGGCCATATCAACCTTGAGAATAGAGATCGCAACTTCCTTATTGAAGAAGATTTGTCATCCTAGTCACGACCCTCCATCTTTAGCTTGCTTGGCCCTAACTCTTCCAAGCATTTAACCTACTTTAAATCCTCTTTCTTCTTATCCTTCTACCTCCCTTGCTCACTCTTTGTCCCTTCTTCTTCTTTTTTCAACCTACTAGGAAAAGGACTAGAAATGTAATTAGTAATACTAAAAGAAGTACTACTTACCTTAGGAGGTTTTTCCTCCTCCTTTGTTTCCAAGATCAATTCCTTTTCTTCAACGAGTTTCTCTTGATCTTCTTATAGCTCCTATTGTTCTCCAACCTCTGATGAAAATTCACAAGCCATCTCCTCATAGTCTCCCTGTGGTTGGCTAGGAATGTAGCAACTTTGGCTTCTAGGCTCTCTATCACTTCTATTAGTTGGCTCACTTAATCTTCCAAGTTCTTCAAGCCACTCCTTGTTTCTTTCTAGAATTGAAGAGTACTCGTAGCCAAGCTCTATACACTCTCCTACAATGACAATCCATCAGTTTGTGGTGGCGATGTTAGAGATGGAGTCATGGGTTAAAAATACGGCTGACTATGATAGCATGGTGGTGGAAAGCTAAATCCTAGCTAGTTACTCCAATATGAAACGTAAGGATTATCCTCCTACTTCTAATGGTAAATCGGAGTGTAAGGGTCATACCATTCTAGTTAGCCCTCCTAAGAACCACCAAATATATAAAACTATTGCTCAACCTAGAAGGTAGGACATATATCAAAAGAATGGCTTGATAATGAACAAAACTAAGAACCACCAAATAATAAAATATCTAACTAAACCTACTATGTAGTAAGGTAAGTTAGGCTCAATCCTACAAAAAACTGGTTATAGTTACAAGCTATTCCTAACGTTGCACAAAATGAAAAGGGAAAGAAAATCCCCTAGATGCGATGGAATTGACATAAACTAAAACAAAATTAATGAAACTAAAGTGAACAAATAAGAAAGAAAATAACAAAGACAAAAAGTTATGCATAACATATTATCAGGATTCATAAATTATAACTAATCATCAAAATCCTAAAGATTGTGTTATACCTAAGATGCTAGCCTATGGACACAAACAAGCTCTTACATCCTAAGTTTCTCCATTTTTAGATAAATTATATACAATAGAAAACTTACCCCTAATTGCACAACAACCTAGAGAAAGCTCTTTAGATTTAATGGCGTGATAGCATTAAAAACTCAAGAATGACTAAGGCCATAATCTCACAAGCTCGAATCATGTAACCTTAACAATTAAAACTCTAGACTAATTGATTAAGTTTACCTATAAAATTAGTTAACCTATTACCACTTATATATTTCGCTAATGAAAATTACAGTTCAATGTTAAATCCTAGCAATTGAATTAGAAACTACACTATTGCATTAAATTTGTATCACTGATTATCCTCAAGTTAATTAATGAATTCTCATGCAAATCCAATTTAAATCCAAATCAACCTAACGGCAGTGTACCGGTCACAAGTAATAAAGTGAAGCACATTTAAGATTCCAGAATTTTGAACTCATAGAGAAAATATATGAATATTAGGGAAATTAGATTAAAATTATCTAAGGAACTCAAGATCTTTAATGTAAATGAGTTAGATTAACTAAAACAAACCTAAAAACTTCTAACTTTGCAATTGTATTCCAAGTGATCTAAGGATTACCAAAGGATTAAATTGCTAAGGACAAGTCTTAAATTACTTAAGCAAGTTATGAAATGGATTAGAAATTCTAATCTAGGGCCTTCACTAAATCAAGAAAAAGCTATGGTTAAGTCATTGCCTTTTCTCTAACATTTTAAGTTCATGGTTTGGTCCCCTCACAAGTCTAAGAAGTAGGCTTAAAGCTTAGGAAGTTCTAATCCTAAAAACCATATTCAAGATTAGTGCCCTCATGATAATCAAGTTAGATTTCTAGGATCCTTTAATTAAACCATGTTATTTACTGAATTTTCTAATGATTAAAGTAGAGATTGTCGTATCTTTAACCATCTTAAACCATATTCTAAGTGGCCAACCGAAATAAGCATTATAATCTCAAATAAATAAAGATTATCATCCAATCATTTATTATAACCTCACTCAAGACATTCAATAACCTATCCTTAGCTAGAATTTAGCTCAAAACATCATACATAAACAAGAAAATTCTAGTTAAAACTAAACAACCCATGTTCTTGCATAAATATGAACAAAAGAGATTAAATAAGGGAAAGAATGGTTTAGATTTCACCAAATGATGATACAACATGCTAGGAAACCTTTAATCACCTTGAACAACTCCTAATAATCCTTAAAACAACCTAAAAATATAAACTACAAAGCCTAGAAAAGAAAAACCTAAAAATTAGGTAAAGAAGAGAGACCTAAAATTTTGATCTAATTCTCTACCCTAATCTATCCTAACTTTTGAGAAAATGATCTTTAAGGCTTCTTATATATGTTAGCTGCAACTAGTAACAAGTTGGAGCAAGTTACAATAAGTGGAAAGAAAGTTACAACTAGAAATATCTCGATAGCTACCAAAACAGCACTTAAAAGAAGCATAACAGTGAGATATGAAACCGTCATATTAGTCCCTACCTTCTAGAGTAAAATGGTGGGCTGTAAAGTACAATGGCAGACTGGATGAGGTCATCGTTTAAGTCTAAATTTTAGACTTTTTACTACATAATCTCATATTTTCTTCAAGATTGAGCTTCCATCTACATTATACATTAATATAAATGATATTTAAACACTTTAGCATCAATTTAGGGCAAATGTACATTAAATTGGCATGAATGAATATGAAAATACATTGAAATCCAAGCCTAACATACACCTAGGATGGCTAATCCTATGAATTAATCTCTAATTCATGGTATTAACTCTGAATTCTAACCCCAATCCTAGAATAATTCATAATACTCATTTAAAGCCCATTCTAATTATCACAATTACCATCCATAAATCCATTAAATACCTTCAAACCCACTTAAAACTAAGCTAACATAATGAAAACAATCAAAAAAAACCTAAAATTAAAGGAAAAATAAGGAGAAAAACAAGAACAAGATTGGAAAATTAAGAGAAAGCGCTATACTATCAAAAACTATGGATTAAATAAGTATTTAACATAACCCAAACAAAATACATGGAATTAAAAATGAAAATAAGAAGATACAACAGTAAAAACACAAATAAATTAGAGTTTAACACTTAAAACTAGATAATATAAGGTCTGAACATGAAATAACATGAAAAAGAACAAAGAAAAAAATTATAAAACCTAGGGAAAATTCAAAGAAACCAAAGGGCTACCCAAGTGGGAGCCTAACTGTTATAAATGGCCCCTCTTCTGCTATTTATACATCCTTTTAAGATTTAGAAAGGTTTTGGAAGTGAAAGGTCGAGTTTGCCCTTAATTTTGGCTTGAGATAGCATTTTTTTAGGATTTAAATGATGGTTGCCAGGGACTTAAATGACATCATTTTAATGGGGCCGTTTAAGTCTTAAAAAGTTGATAGCTTCTACTCATCTTCACCTTTTTTACTTTAACTCCTCTTACACACCTCTGATGGCCATGAAATTTTGTATGTAGATTCCTCACATGATACCCTTGAATCCTATAAAAGTTCGAAACAATTTAAGCTTTAAAAGTGAACTTAATGCATCACTATAGTCACCTACACCAAAACTAAATCTATTAGAGCTTCTCTTCCTCTTCTTGCTCCAATTCTTCTCCAAGTTGGCCCTTTCAACTAGTATTTATGTCCAATGATGAAATCAACATGTAAACTCAATTTGAAAATAAAACAAACATTTAAACACCAAAGGAGGTATGAAATGACATTGACACTCATATGAAAATATCATAAAATGCATCCCTATTAGCACCTCTTAATTTAAATCATTTCTCACTTAACCTAAAACCCTAACCTAAGTAAGAATCATATAACTTGTTAGTTTCCTTTCTACCATAATGTATTTCTACATTTTAAACCAAAACAAGTTTTAATATATTTTTTTATGATGACAAAACATCTTTATTAATAATAGTTACCTTGTTTTTTATGTATTAAAGAGATAGGAATGTGAAATATGTGCAAGAAAACATACCAGAGCCAAGGGAATATCATAAAGGAAGAATATTTTACTAATGAAAAAAGGCATGAAGACTAAGGAAATTAGGAATTAATTGGTTAATCTTTATACCATTTCGCATTTTATACACTTGCATTACATATAAGGTGAAAATGCATAAATATTTTCAAGGGTCAAGAATAAATTAAGTTTTTGATTTCAAAGAAAAATGTAAAACATCTTTAGGAAACTTTTTGAATGTGTTTAAGTCCAATGTTTTTTAAAAGAATAGTTTTAGAAGTTTGAATCTGGGACAGTGCCTATTCTTGACTTAATTGGACCTGCATCTCCAATAACAAAGTTTCTTCTAGCTATCCTTTTCATTATGTTCTACCTGGTCACAAAGGGTGAATTTGGTTTTTGATCCTCATCTTGATATGAAATCTCCTTCTTGCCTTTTTCCTTAGTGCTCATTCTTAATTTTTTTTTCCTTGACTATCCTTCCTCAAGCCTCTTGCTTTACTAGCCTTCCAAAGCAATCTAAATAACCATGTTCCTAAAAAACTTAAGCCTTGTTTGCTTGGGTTTTTTCAGTTCAGGTTAGATTTATTTGATTCTTTTCCCTAGATGTTGTATCTACTTTCCTTTTGTTCTTTTCCTTACTAACTCTAAATCTGATATTTCACCTATTTAACCTGTAAAAAAAGTTAGTATAAAAAATACACAGTATAACCAAATAACTTTAACTCTCATTTGTATTTGTGTTTAGAATTTTTGTAATTAGAGAGATAACTAGGAAATGCTGCTACTGGGATCCATGTATGGATCTTTAAAAGTTTGATTATTTCTTTCTTGCCAAAAAGTATAGACACAGGTGGATAGGTTACTATTACGTTGGTTTTGGTAAGAGGTTTCTTACTTTGAGGAATTTTAGGACCAACTAAGTGTAGCTAGAAGAGATGGGAGGTTAATGGAAGTTATTTGGAAATTGCTTATCGTAGCATTCAAAACCGAGTATGAATAGTTGCATTAGAAGAAAAGATGAGTTTGGTCCTCCAAGTCTAGCATGTAAAAAAAAACATAAATTTGATGTATGAAGGTAGGCTAGCTTATCTTTATTTGGAAGCTTATTCAAAAATTCTAAACAATTTGTAAGAAAAAAAAAAGTTTGCATAGGTTTTTAAAAAACTTGGCAACCACTCTAGTTTATCCTTTTTTGAAGAATCTGAAAGATAATCAGGAATATCTAAAGTGAGGCTACAAATGAGTACATTACTAGTAATAGCCTAGCACAAGTTATTGTCCCTGATAATGGATAAAGCCCTTACTCCCATTGGAAAATCTAAGTTATTAATTTGTTGGGGAGTTGTGAGCTCCTTGAGAGTCATATACAGATGCTAAGGATCCTGCAAATAAAAATTTGATTGCTTATTCCCCACCATCATCCTGAATTGTTCCCTAAAAGAGACTATCACCTGTAAAATCTTCCTCTAACTCCTATTGCAACCATTTTTTCATTTTTAAATTCCAAAAAATTTTCCCTTAATATGATACTATATACGTAATCGACCTAAATAGCTTCTAATTCATTGAACATAGTCCAAATATTTTTCCTAGAAAAACTTTATTCCAAGTTTTAAGATGCTTAATCCCAAGCCCAACTTCTTTCTTGGTCCTACAAAGATTAATCCATTTAACCTTAAAGTTATGGTTAAGATTGGTGGTTCCAAACTAAAGGAAGTTTCTAAACTTTTACTTTATATCCATAAGGGTAGAAAAAGTTAGTAAAAAATGGTTAATTGGTACACTTAGAAAGTGGACAATATTGAGTTGATCAATTGTAATTTTCATGCATAAGATAACAACCTATTTGTCAAATAATTTGCTCTAGTCTCAATTTTCTTTTTAAAAGAGGTTTACAATCTCTTTTAGTAAGTCTACTTGAGAATAGAGGAATATCAATATATATAATCAAGTTGACCTAACTTAATGCTCATTAATTTGGTGATCGCACTCTCTAAGTCTCTATTAGATTTAGATAGAAACATTTGAATTTTGGAGAAGCTTATACCAATGCCAAAAAACTTTGAAAAAATGTTTAAGCCTTCAAATAAGGTATTAATCAAGTGTTACTCATCTTGAAAAAATACAAGGAGGTCATATGAATAAAAAGAGATGAGAGATTTTGAATTTTAAGCATCATTAGTGAAATTTGAAGCCTTAGATATTGTTAGTAAAGTGAACCAGAATTAGGAAAAGAGCCTCCATATAGATAATAAAGAGGTAAGGTGAGAGGGGATCTCCTTGTTTCAACCTGGATTTTCCTTTAAAGAAACTAAATGGCACTCCACCAAAGAGAAATATAAATGAAGTGGAGGTTATACATTCCCCAATTTAACCTATAAAAAGTGGACGAGAAGCCTAGGGTCTAAAGGGCACTAAAAAATCCCATTAAATAAAATCATAAGCTTTCCTCAGGTCATTTTTAAAAGCACATTATCGTAAACATTATTTAAATGATAATTTTTTAATATCTCTTGAGAAAGGAGAATGTTATCATCTACCCTTCTATCCTTAACAAAGGTAGATTGATTATTACTATTGATAAAAAGTAAGGCATCACTTAATCTATTAGCAAGTAGTTTGGAGATGACTTTATAAATCATATTACAGTAAGAGATCGGCTAAAATTTAGTGACTATAGATCGATTATCACTTTTAAGAATCAAGGAAATGAAAGAAGAATTGATCTCTTTGAGTAACTTCCCTTGTTTGAAGAAGTTTTGAATGGTTTTAATAATATCATCACTAACAATGGACCATGTATACCTAAAGAAGAGAGCATTAAAGCCATTAACACCTAGGGCTTTATTAGAATTAAACGAATTAAACACTTTAATTATCTTATATACTATGACTATAGACACTTTAGTGCACATTTTTTACCATAGTTAGGAACTAATGATCAAGAATGAATTAGGATATACTAGCCATGTTAATTACATTAATTTTAATTAAAGTGCTTGATTGATATTTGAAAACAATTGGAAAAAATTTTCATGAGTTTCTAGATAAGTTACTTGAAGACAAGCAATAGTTTGAGTGTGAGAGAATTGATAAGGGTATGTTAAATAGGTTTTTAGATTATGATTTAACTTGTTTTGATCCCTTTCTTTATAAGAATTTTTTCTATTTATGTGCTTTTAGTTAAAATGTAGGTCATGTTCAATTGAGGAGTCTAGTGCAAACAATATTACGTTTGAATAATTTTTAAAAATAAAACAACGGTGACCTGTAATAATATTATGAACGTCATTGTAAAGAACCGTTTAAGTTTCAAATCAAGACAGAGAACCAACATCACTAAAAGACAACATTGTTGATCTATAAGGAAATCATTGTTGTACTAATAGTCAAAGTCAGAAGAAACAGTTATCCATATTGACACTATTGTAAATTGTGAAAATCAGCATTGATGATCAAAGTGCAGATTCTGTATCACTATTGACTCCATTATTCTCCAATTTTGAAGTCTGTTATACTCCCAAATAGTGTGAATCAATGGTTGATTTAAAGGCAGTTGAGTATATTCGCTCCACACCTAGAATAGCCATATATTAGCAAACAATTAGAGAGTTCAATAACTTGGACTAGTTTTTGAAGCCTATTAAAAGATTCTAATTCATAGTTTAGGGTCCCTCAACTTTTTTTGTATCTTAACTTTTTATTTTCATTAGTTATGAGTTTTTCTATTAAATCAATATGTTGGATGAAAATCAAGTATGACTAAATTGATTAATAGCTAAGGCAGGGTACGTAGATGGATTAACTATATTCTAATTATCTTAGTTATATAAAGATCGTTATTTTTTTAGTGCATAATTTTCTATTATAGACTAGTCATTTAGAATAAATTCCTAAGAGATTAGGGATCTAAAAATTCTACCTTAATTTACTGGAAATGTTAATAAACAACACAAATCAATGAATGTCTAAAGCTTTTATTACCTGTCAGGCTTTTAAAACTAGAAGAGGATTTAAGTTTGAACTTCTTGTTCTTTAAACTTATTAATCCAAGTTCATGGAATAATTAAATGATGGAATAAAATTAATAGATAAAAAAGGTATTGACTTAATCACGGCTATATCTTGTTCTAGAGAAGATACCTTAGATCTAGTCATATAGGATTTCTACAGACTTAGTTAATCCATTGAAACTTAAATCATTAGCTAAAATTTTGATGTTGATAACCTTAATTCTATTTGTGATCTACTGCATTAGTTGCTTATTTAGTTAATTTAGTTTAAATTATTGCAATAACTTGGATTTTCTTGATAATCATATGTCGAGTGACTTATTAGTTACATAATATTCCTATGAGAATAGTCTTTGAACTCTTTAAATCTACTATCTTATTTATTGATAGGGTATACTTGTCGTATGTTGGTCTTAAGTTATATTTGATTTGACTGAATTAGAGGAGAAATATAGTACACTTAACCACAAAAAAATAAAATTTTACTAGGAAAAACCGAGTTGTTTAATGTGTATAGATAATTGTTAGGTTCGTTATGGCCCTAAAAAGGGGATAAATTAGAATTTAGAAATTCTTAAATAAAACTTGTAAATAATAAATGCGGAAGTATAAACAAATTCACCCAATTAGATAATATGCAATAGTATAAGTGCAAAAAACAAAAGAGAAGAAAAGGAAGAAATACATCATGATTTATTCTAGTGCGGAGCTATCCACTTGCTCCTAATCTAGTCTCCAATACCACTGGTGAGATTTCGTTCTTATTGCATTTCCAATAAGAATACAATGATTAGTACAATCCCTTTTACAGGCTAAAGGATAACCTTTCACTCACTTCTTTTTCCAAAGTTCAAGAATAACCTCTCAATTTCACTCGACAGTAATACACCGAAAATTTCCTTAACTCAATTTCACTGGGTGAATAAAAAGAGGCTTTTTAATATAGTGGTGAACACAAGAAAAATATGCAAGAAACCTTCACACAAGATTAAAATCAAGAATAAACAATTAATACTCAAAGACAAATTCACATGAACACTTAATAAAATGATGAGCAAAAAACTTTCAAACAATAAACTTCAATAAGCTCTTTGTAAGACCCAAAAATAAAATGCGTATCTACTCACTTTTTCTGTATATAAAACTCTTACAAACATAATAAAAAAGCCAGCCTATTTATACTTGATACTTTTCTACTAATCTGTTGTACAATGGTAATATTACCATTTGTCCAATGAGCAAAACACAATGTTCCTATATTTAATGTTTTTACCCGTTGTACAATATTACAATATATCTGTGTATTCCACAACTTTAGCTATATTCAATCGATCGATCCAGGTCATTCGGTCGACTGATAGACCTTTGTCTATCATTTGGTCGACCGACCATAATCATTTGATTGACAGACCTAAAAATAAAACTCGTATGCATCAACTCATCGGTCTCAACCATGTTATGTATCAACTCATCAGTCTCAACCATATTATGCATTAACTTATCAGTCTCAAACATATTATATACCTATATGCATATTTTAAGAGTGTATGCATGAATGTTCAATTCATAAGCCTCTTAATAAAATATCAAAATAAAAACAAGTAAGAATTACATTTAAACTTATCTATGCTTATTTCTTTTATCTTGAATCTTCATATCTTCATGCAGTTCTTCATTTCCAACCTTTATGATTCTTCGATTAATTGTCTTGAGTTTTATCCGACCTATCTTTCAAACATACTAAAAAACACATATATTAACAAAATAGTTTATTTTGTCATTACCAAAATAATGTG
>JAOXYD010070442.1:0-12659 GCA_028565735.1 Pinacopodium congolense | reverse complement strand
TGGTTATGGTTGTTGTATTTTTGTATTGGGTTTTGTGTATTTTTATAGATTTTTATGTTGTCTGTCTCGATTTCTGTGCTGTATTAGTGTTTTTTTTTTCAATTTCTATGATGTTCTTTATTAATTTTGTTGTTTAGAAAATTCAAAAACCAAACTAAAAAATCGAGTCTAAATCAAACAGGCCTTAAGCCTACTTCCTATTGATTTATGAGTAGATCAAACCATAAACTAGGAATGTTAGAGAAAAGGCAATGACTTAACCATAGCTTTCTCTTGATTTAGTGAAGGCCCTAGATTAGAAATTTCAATCTATTCCATAACTTACTTAAGTTATTTAGGCCTAGTCCTTGGTCATTTAATTAATTGGTAATCCTAAGACAATTTGGAGTTCAATTGCAAAGATAGAAGTTTTTTTATCCTTTTTAGTTAAATTAATCCTTAGTTTTAAGTCTTGAGTTCCCTTAGATAATTGTAATCCAATTACCTTAGTAGTCATACAATTAGTTCTCTATATGTTTAACATTTCGAATTCTTAAATATGTTTCACTTTATTAGTTATGACCAGTATACTATCGTGAAGTTGGTTTGGTATTGAATTTAATTTACGTATTAATTGATTTATTTATTTTAGCTAAATTAGTGATATCAAATCAATGTAACAGAGATAAGAGATTAAGCTATGAAATAAGAGTGAAAGCAAAAAAGATAACCAAAAATGAAAACTAAATGGAAATTAAAATCTATAGTCTAACAAGAAAGCAAGTACTTAAAAATAAATGGTTAGGTTGGCTTCCAACAAGTGTTTCTTTAAAGTCTTTTAGCTAGACCTTAGCGTTAAAAAATTATGATTCTCTTCTTAAATCCATACCTTCGGTTGAATTTCTCATGTCTAAGATGACTCACCAATAATATATAACCTCAAACACCTACCGCCAATTTGCTCACCATACCTCCAATTGCTTATCTAAGGTGCCTTAACAAAGGATTTTGATACCCAATCACTTGCGTGTAGTCAGTAATTATTATACCAATAAAATAAATAAACGAAGGTACCTATTTTCCTTTAATAAAGTCTGCAATATCAACAATTTTTTCTTTCTTCTTAATTGATTCACTAATTAGCTCCTTGTAACTTGTAAATAAAATTTCCTCAGCTTGCTCTCTTAACTCCACTTCTGGAATGTTGGATATACTTTCCCGATTATGGTCTACATTTAATCCAACCAACTGTCCTATTTATGTCACTAAACTATGGAAGGAAGCTTCTAAATTACTTAGTTGAGCCTCTATAGCTTTATTCCTAACCTTATTTGTAGATATGAATTTACTAATCAGTTCTTCCAATCTTAAATCCTCTTTTTATTGAATTGATTTCTATACTTGTGGTGTCAAGTTAGAATTAGATATCTTTATACCCTCAAATCAAGCTTTTGAGATGGATGTAGCACTCTCTAATAGCTCTCTTAGTCTTAACTCTTCTTCTTGTTATTGATAGTAACTTTATAAAGGTGGTTCAAAGTAAGCCTGAGCACTCTAGAAAATATCTAGACAGCGTATCCTATTATATCTATAGGTATCACTCCCGTGATTCTCATGAGCCATCCACTCAGCTCTTGCCCTATCGACCGAGGACACATGATCATTATACCACTGATAATCTAGATAGTCTTACATATCCATGTTAGAGCCTACCTCTGATCATAAAGAAGACAACCATGTGTATGATCCGAAATTTAAACATATATAAAAGAAAATAATAAAGAAAGAAAACAAAAGCAAAAAAATAAAGTCAAGGTTCATCAACACTAATATCCCTAGCATTAATAACTAGATTCTCTAACAATGGCTCCAAAAACTTATTGTATTCTAACTATACTATAATTTTTTACCAATCCAATCTTAGACCAATCAAAGGAAAACACACTTTGTTAACAAGTAGTATAAAATGGTAAGAAATTGAGTATCGTCTCCCTAATAATTTGAGCTTAATACTAAGTAAATTATTATTTAATTATCTAGATGAAGCTAAATTGATTGATTAAAAGAAATAAAAAGGAACAAAATCAAATAAAAATAAACAACATTCAATCTCAACATAGGTTGATAAATTAAGAGTTTAACAAATGATAATTTAACTAGAGCCTCGAATTTTAATAGGTTAACAAATATGAAATAAATCGTTTGACAGATTTAAGGCATTTATCATTGAAAGAAGATATAATCATTGATCATAGAAATACCTTTTCTCTTTTAAACTTAATTCATTTATTTGATTTAATAAACAAATTAGAATAAAATGCATGAATCATAATACGATTATACCTAATTTCATTTTATCTAAGAACCCTTACAAAAAAACTTTAGAGTTGGTTAACAGCTAAATTCATTGTGACACTTAATTAATCTTCCAAAAATTAAAAGTTTGTGGTCATGGGTCCTTTAATTATCTAAAAACCTAACTAAGATGGTCAATTAAAGAAAGATTAGATTAAACATTTGAATTGTGCAAAAATCTTCCAATCAAATAAGACTTATCAAATCCTAATCCTAACTAAGCAATTTAAATGCAAATATTTAATAGTGAAAACAAGAATATAACATGAAAACATAAATCCATTGATGAAAAACAAGAATTATTGTAAAATAAGAAAATAGATGAAGGAATACAATTGAAATTAGTCCAAGTCGTTGAAACCTACTCTCTAATCCACCTTGAATACTCTTAAAGGCTCTAATTCACTTGTCCAATGTGAAGAAAGAATAAAAGAAAACAAAACTTAAACTAAAACCTAATTAAAAATAAGAATAATCTAAAAACTCTCCCCTTTAATTTGTTCTAACCTCCAAAAACCTCTCTTTTCTATATTTTTAAGACCTTATTATAGGTCTTGGGTGACTGCTAGGGCTTTAGGATGTTTGGTTGTGATTTGCCAACTTTATCCTTCAAAACTATTATAAAAACAACGTCATTTTACTTGTTGTGTTTTAAGTCTGAAAAATTAACAAATTCTGTGCCTCTTGGCGTTTTCTGTTTTAACTCCTTCTATACACCTCTAATGGCCATGAAATCTGGCACGTAGATTCGTCACATGATATTCTTTCACCCCATAAAATTTTAGAACAATATAAACTCTAAAAGTGTGCCTAATGTATCACTAAATTCACCTACTCTGAAATTGGTACTTATTTAAGCTTCTTTTACTCTTCTCTTGATGCATCATTTATGGCTTGTCATATGGCCTTAAAATTTGGTGTGAAACTTCATAACATGATACTTTAAGTCCTCAAATTAATTCCACAAATTTTGTAGTTTTAAAGATGTCTCAAAATTCTCACAAAATTGCTTCTATTTATATCTTTGAGCTCCTTTTTACTCTTTTTAATCAAATTAAGTCCAAATAGCTTTGAACTTGTAATATAATCAAAATAAATCATACATAGAAAAATTTATAAATATTTAAAAGTGAAAATACATTAAAAATGGTATAAAAACAATATAAATCAACCATAATATGAAGCCATCTAGCTCCAGAGCTATATTAGGCTTGATGTCCCTAATAGCTAACATAAATTATTCCTTAAAAAGAGGTATGATCAATTATTAAGCTTAGTCTCTTGAGGTTCCCTTAGGATGAAAACTCTTAGTTTCTTGTCAAGAAGGAGAGCATTGTCCATAAAAATATAGGATTCCTTGGAAATGTTGAAAGGCAACCTGCTTAATGTCTTCTAAATCTTAAAAACAAATTCCCTCAAGAGAGGTAATGTATGTAATTTTATTTCTATTCCTCCTAGCAAGCATAGATTTGAAGAAGAAGGAAGTGTAGCTATCACTATCTTTGAGCTACCCAACTCTTCATTTTTGTTGGAATATGGAATGTTAGGCATGTAAGGCCTTCATATAATCCCTCATAGTTGTTTTCTCCTATCATAGGAGATAAGGATCAGTGTGGTCAGTGTATAGGTGAGCTTGAATGGAGTTAAGATGTTTGGCAGACATTAATGTCTGCTTTGGTGTTGGAGATAAAGTTTCAGTTTAGAGCTTTAAGGTCCTCCTTCGCTCTCTCAAGTTTCTGTAAATATATAAACCAATGATAACCAAAATTAGTATAATCCATTCCCTTTTGGACAACTTTACTAAAACCATCCATATAAGCTAGTTGGTTGTAAAATCTAAAGGGAGTGGCCTGATGAGTCCATTTGAAGAAGTCATAAGTCACAATGGGGGAGTGATCTAAAATTAGAGATTGTTCAAAAGTGTCTTTGCAAGTTGGGTGATAGGGATGTATTTTATGATATTTTCATATCAATATCATTTCATCTCTATTTTGGTATTTAAATGCTTATTTTGTATTCATATTGAGTCTACATGAAAATTTAATCATTGAACACAAATTCAAGTTGAAAGAGTCAAGTTTGTGAGTAATTTGGGGAAAGAACTGGCAGAGGTGTAGAATCAATTTGAGAACTTAGAGCATCATGATATAAAGTTCGACATCAAATTTTAAGGCTATATGGCAAGCCCTGAATGATGCATCAAGAGAAGAGTAAGAGAAGCGTAAACAAGTATCAATTTTCATGTAGGTGACTTCAGTGATGCATGAGATGCAATTTTGAGCTTAAATTGTTATGAAATTTTATAAGGTGGACGAATATCTTTTGAGGAACCTATATACTAAATTTCATGGCCATTAGAGGTGTGTATAAGGAGCTAGAGTGAAAAATGTGAAGAGTGACATAAGTTGTCAATCAACCAACATTTAGGGTGTTTTCTAACACCATTAATAGATCACAATTAATGGTTAATGAACCTTTTTTTAGGGAAGAAAAAATGTTGTTTTGCCCAATACAAAGGGTAAACTTGATAGTTCATTTCCAAACCCTTCCGAAACCCTAATGAGGACGTATATAAGCAGAAGATAAGAGGATTTTTCTCCCTTTCTTGGCTCCCACTTGTGCAGCCCTTATGTCTTTGTGTTTTCCTTAATTTTCTTTAGGTTGTTGTTATTTTCATCTTCTTTCATGTTCAAACCTTATATTAGCTAGTTTTAGGTTTTGAACTCTGGTTTTAATTATTTATTCTACTACTATTCTTTATATTTTCATTTTTATTTCCATATATTTTGTTTGAGTTATATTAAATACTTGTTGAATGCTTATTTTTCATTAATATAATATCTTTCTTTAATTTTACAACATTTTTCATGGTATTTCCTTTATATTTAATGCATTTTCAGTTCTAGTTTGTTTAATTTCATATTGGATTTTGTTTATTTTTGTTATGTTAGCTTATTTCTAAGTGGTCTAAAGGTATTTAATGGATTCATGGATGATAAATGTGAGAGTTGATTGGGTCTTTAATGAGCATTGTAATTTATGCTAATATTGAGTTGGAATTCAGAATTAATGCTATGAATTAGAAATTTATTCATGGGATTGGCCATTCTAGGTGTAATTTCTAATTCAATTGCTAGGTTTTAAATTTTAATATGTAATTTTCATTAGAAAAAATCATGATTAGCGATAAGTTAATTGGTTTTAGGTAAACTTAACCAATTAGTTTAAGATTCCAATTCTCTAAGTTACATAATCCGAACTTGTATGTTTATGGCTCAGGTTAGCCATTCCCTAATTCTTAATGATGTCTTGCCACTAAATGTAGAGAGCTTATTCTAGTTTATTGGTTAGAGATAAGTTTTCATCGTATAAGACTTTATCTAAAAATGGAGAAATTTAGGATGCAAGAGCTTATTTGTATCTATAGGTTAGCATCTTAAGCATAACATAATTAATATGTTTTCAATGATCGATTATAATTCACGAGTTCAGAAAATATCTTCTACCCATCTTTTTGTTATTATTACTTGTTTCTTGGTTTTCATTTTGTTTTTGTTAATTTTGTTTTTTGTTTCTTTTAATTCCTTCGCATCCAAGGGTTGTTTTTATTTTGTTTTTCTTTTGCACAACATTTGAAATAGCTGAAAAATACTACCAATTCTCTGTAGAATCGAACCTAACTTATCATGCTACATAGTTAGGATAGTTAGGTAAATTTTATTATTTAGTGGTAGCTTATGATGTGTTCCCATCAAAATTTTGGCGTCTTCGACGAAGAAATGATACTCATGTTTTAACTATTTCTTGTATTATTTTTATTTTTGTTTTTGTTGATCATTATCACCTTATTTTCTTTTTGTCTTAACTTTATAACTTTTTTCTAAATTTAAGTATTTATAACAGCAATGGCTCATTATTAGTTCACTTTTGATTTTGACTTTTTCTACTATCATTATTCTAATGATGAGTTTAATTTTCATACTACTTCCAAGTTGGAGCATCAAGTGGCGAATCTTACATCTTTAGTTGAGCAAGTAAATTAAAGAGGGATGATGAAGAAGAAAAAGTATGTAACATTTGCTCATTTTATGTTATCTTACTTATATATGTCCTGTATTGCAGGACAAGCAACACAGATTCAATTCTCCACCCGCATGCTACTAAAGTCAACCATACTTCTAGCCCTTGCCTCCACCTTCACCATCGTCACTACAAGCTAATATGACGTCATTGGAGGATGTTATCGAGAGTTTGGAGATAAGCATTCTTTAATTACAATAAGAAATGGGGAGTCGTTTGAAGAATTTGAACCAATTGGCAAATGTGATAAGGAGCTTAGAAGTCCAAGTCTCTTTAAGCATTTTTAACCAACTAGAAAGACATCCCAGGGAGGAGGAGTGTGATGCTTCATTAGAGAATGAAGAACAAATGGAGCACTCGAAAGACAAGGAGGAAGAGTAAGGGTAACTGGAAGAGGAAAAGGTGCCAGTTTGAGAAACAGGGGAAGATGCAACGCCTCATACAATAAGTGATACATCTTTTGTTATTATTAACTAAGTTTTAATTCCTTTTCTTAGTTGTTTGTAAAATAAAAAACAAGAGGAAGAATAGAAAAGTGAACAAAAGTTGAAAGGTTCCTAATCATTGAAAGATTTGTGTTTAAATAAGCTGAAGGGGGAAGGTAACGAGCAGGATAAAGAGCCCCCAAACCCAATGCTTAATCAATTGGGGAGGCTATCCTTATGGAAGGGCGATGTACATATCGAGGAATGGACATTGGATTATAATGAAGACACAATGCAGCTCCACCTCTCCAATACTATGAGACATCATACAGATACAAAGCCCACTCTAAAAGAAGCTATTCTGAGCTCATCAATGAGTTTGAACATGTTTTATGTCGGCCTCAAGCTTCCTTTTGATACTAAATATTAAACATAACACAGGTTGAGTTAAAGACCTAAATCAAGCATTTTTTTAGGAGCTAACCTAACTTTTCTTTAATTTTTTGTTAGGTTTGTTATGGAACTAAGAGGGGAGGTGAATTAGTCTTTAAAATTCTTTCACAAAATAAACATAATAATATATGCGAAAGCTTAAACAAGTAATATAAATTCACCTAATCAAGCAAATATCATAAATGCAAAATAACAAATAGTAAGAGAGGAGAGAAAGACACCAGATTTATTCTAGTTATAAGCTATGCACTTGCTCTTATTCTAGTCCCTAATACTACTGTTGAGATTTGGTTCTTATTGCAATTCAACAAGAAAATATCATTTAATTAAAATCCTTTTTTACAGGCTAAAAGAGAACCTTTCACTCACTTCTTTTCTTAGGCTTAAGAATAACTTCTAAAAAACTCACAAGAACAATAGAAAATTACTTTAATCAAGAGGTTTGAAGAATGAATGCACACCATATTGAATTAAAGCCTCACAGAAGGAACACTGAGACTAAAAATAGACTTGAAGAAAGAAAACTCATATATAGTGATAAAATTCTTGTACACTTTTAAAAACTTCTTTTCTCTGTCTCTTCTTCACATTATAAAAAGACTTATTTATATTCATTAATATATTCGTTGTATAACGATCTTAATATCCATTGTCCATTGGACAGAAAACAAATAAATGAATTAACCGTTAAGTAATCTGGCAAATCATGTCTTTATTCGTAATTTTAACAATATTCGGTCAGCTGGTATATCTAGTTTGGTCGACCGATAAACCTTTGTTTTCAGTTTGGTTTATTGTTCTACATTCAGTCGATCGATAATCCTTTACTCAGAGTTCGATCGACCAATTAAACTTATTCAATCGACCAATATCAAAGCTAGCCAGCACTCTTTCGATTATAACTTAACTTGAAATCTTTCTTTTAAAACCTTTATTATCTTAACTTCATACAATCCTAACCAATTAAGATAATTATCAAGAGCGTAAGATTAAATAAACCACATAAACCTCTTGATTGTGCATCTATATGCATATTCTAAAATTGTATGTATGAATGATCAAATATAAGTCTCTTGAACACACCAACCTAAAATCAAGCAAAGTTTACATTAATCAATACATAAATAACTTAATTTTAACTAAAGAAATTCTTTAAAATTTAAGTCTTCATTTGATTTTCTATTTTCTTCTTCAAGACTCTATAATTGATCAACTTGAGCTTTGTTCAACTTATCTTTTAAACATCCTTAGAAACATACACATTAGTATTAAAAGTTGTTTTGTCATAACCAAAATCAGGTAAAACCACCCTTGATTCAACAATCTCCCTCTTTTTAGTGATAACAAAATCAAGTGATATTATAAACATTAAACAAGACATAAAATTCTGCTAAACATGTCAAAATCAAAGAGTAATAAAAGATCATAATCATAAGGAGTAAGAGAAAATTATAATCATTGTATCAAAGAATAGAAACTCCCCCTCGACATATGCATTACATATTATATAATATCACAATCATCTCCACCTTTTTTGAATTACCAAAAGGGTAAAAGCACAAAGTATAAACAGAAGATACATCAAACAATAAGTAAGATGGCAATGAGAGCGACTGCAAACAAGAGCTTATACCCAAAAGCCTTCATAAGAAGGGTGCAATATCATAAATAAGCAAAAAGTGTTAAACATCAAAGGTAGCATCTGTACATCAATAAAAAAAAAATCCTCAAGGATTTGAAGGAGGCTGCAGAGGAAGCTGGGAGAGATCTTACATAGTAAGGCATTCTACTTATAAAATAGAGTAAAATGCTCATGAAACTCAGTGGAATGATCATCAAAGAGACTCCTCACATGAATAAGCTCACGATGGATAAGTGTGATCTCGGACTCTGAAAAGATGAGTAGAGGGTCAACTAGTATACCACAAACAGGTGCAAAGATATTCTCATCACTAGTTAAAGGAAGGGGTACATTTTGACTCTGAATGGGCTTAGTATCTCCACCATAAAGTGCAGAATTGCCATCATCAAAAAGAAGAATAGTAGTAACAGGATCCTTATGAAGTACGAGGATGGCAGAGTGCTATGGCTTAGCATCATTAGGAAGTATAGGTGTGGCTGAATTCTGCTCCCGATGCAATCATCAACAAATTGAAATCTCATGCACTTTAAGAAATTTTGATCAAAAAAGGAATACTACTCAAAGTCATCTTTCATAGATGGAATGGAAAAATATTGGAAGATGTGGCTAAGAATAAAAGGAGAAGCAATATGTTTGCCCCTTTTCTTACTTCGGACAAAATAGATCATGTTATACAAGATGAAATCATGTAAGTGGATTCTCTCACCAAGCATTAGGGTAGATGAGAACCAAAGGTCATTATATCCTAGGTCATTGTAATGGCCACTAGAAGAGAGAAAGTTATATTTGATGAAAAGGTGATGTAATTTTGGTATGGCACTAAAGTTTTTATTATCTTTAAGTTTTTCAGCTATTCCTTCCTCGTTCTCTAACTCAAAGATGTTTTTAACTCTTTTAGCTACAAAATGAGTGGCATCAAATTTCGACATACAATCATAATGGGAAAACACATGAGGGATAGGAATACCAAGAATGTTGTTGATAATGTCTCTAAATAGACAGATAGGTACATTTTCTACTTTAGATAAGATGATATACTTCTCTAAGATTACAGTAAAAGGGTCCGACAGTTGTGGGATAAGTTTCAGTTGAAAGAGTGAGAAGAGACTCCCACCCTTAATTATGAAAAATCTGAACAAAGTCATTTTCTTTGAAGAAATCTATATGATTAGGAGAAATGACACAGTTGCCAAATAGTTTCCTAGTAGCATAATCTTATAATTGATCAGAATCTATATCTAGATAATCACTATCTTAGCTAGATTGAGATCTCCTACCTCTAATAGTGCTACCATCTCAAGGCCTAACTATTGTTGAAATTCTAAGAGTATAAGGATTCAAAACAAGGAGTAAGAAGAAAACACCTACGATAGCTTTAAAAGTTGATAAAGCGTATAAGAGATACCAATTGTTAGAATTAGCACCTCAACTTATAGAGATGAAAGATAATGATTACTAAATGATTTGAAAGGATTAAAAGACTAAACACATTCCTATATGAATGCATGATATGCACAAAATAAAAAATTCTAAACACCTTAATTCATGCTTTACAAGGATATTTTTCTACGAAAAGGATGTTGAGAGTTCAGAGCTTTTCGGATGCCAATTTCTAATCTGATCAAGATGATAGTAAATCATAGTTAAGAGACTGATAGGGATTCATTTCATGAAGATTTTCATCATTTTTTAATGTAAATTTACCCTTATTTTAATGTTAAAATATTTGATTTATGCCTTGAAATGTTTAATTTGCATATCAACATCAAATTAAAGTGTAAATCCAAGAAATTATAAAAATTAGAGTAAAAACAAGAGCTAAACATGAGTTTACAAGCAGCCCATAATTAACTCCTTCCATCCTATGATTAAGTTAGCATTCAAAGTCAAACGACGATAGTTAAACAATGTCGTTTAACTCCTCTTCAAGCGTCATTTAAGTAGTTGTCAAGAGATTTGCAACTAGATCTCCATCTCTGTTAGTTATAATTTGCTCCACTTGCTTCCTACCTGTAGCTAAGACATAAAAGAAGGCAAGGAACTCAAATTCGTACAACATTAAATCATTTTAGAGAAGCTAAGATCAGATTTAACCTAGGGGCTGTTTGTTTCTGTTTATATTTCTTATTTTTTGTTTTTATTTCTGAAACCATGGAAACCTATGCAAATAAATGTGTTTGGTTAGTTTTGTTTCATTTTTGTGTTTATGAAAGGGATAAATAAAAACAAAAAACACATAAACAAAATTTTTTTTATTTCTCTGTGTTTTTAAAATACATTTCTCCATCAGAGAAAGTGTTTCTCAACAGTAACAAAACATATTTCGCCGTCGTCTCCCTCCTTCCTCCTTTTTGTTTGCTTCGATGGTCACAAAGGTAAGGTATTGACAGTTTTCATCTATTTTTCTCCTTAATCTCTTCTTCATTTGGGCGAATCTTTCTTGTAGCCACCGACGTTCACACTACTATATGAGTCTCTTCGGTGTTTTGAATCAATAATCGTTAGTTTTTCTTATTTCTTTAAGGTGCAATTGTGTCTTTTCTCTACCTATTTCATACTTTCTTTTGATTCTATTTTTGGTTTCTAATTTAAGCCATAGACCAGATATTTTAGGTTTGTGAAATGGATTCGATTGTGTATGGCTCTTTGATGCCATTGCTTGACTTGTTTATTCTGTTTTTGGTTCCTGATTTAAGCAACATATCTCGAGTTTTTTGGGTTTGTGAAATGGATTCGGATGTGTATGGTTCTTTGATGCAGTTGTTTGACTTGTTTATTCTATTTTTTGTTCCTGATTTAAGCCACAGTCGTCTAATTTTTTGGGTTTGTGCAAGGATTCGGATATGTATGCGTTAATGATGTCAAGGATTAAGCCATAGTCTGATTATTCTATTTAATCTATTTTATGTTCTTGAATTAAACCACAGTTGGATGTCAAGGATTTTCATCTAATGAATTATTGGGTTTGTTTTTTGTTCCTGAATTCTGTTTATTATGTTTTTTTGTTCCTGAATTAAGCCATAGTCAGATATCAAGGATTTTCATCTACTGAATTACTGGGTTTATTTTTTGTTCCTGAATTCTATTTATTATGTTTTGTATTTTGAATTGCATGGTTGGATGTGTATGCATTGATGTTGGGTTTTCATCCATATTGTAGGAAGTTTTTGCCCATAATTAAATTGATTTGTAGTTTGGTTGGTCCATATCCATAATATATTTATCCCTTATATCTTGTATTGTCATATCTTGCATCAATTATTAACAAAACATAATTTTGTTTCCATCATCTTGGATTCTAGTAGTTGTTAAGCATCAAAAGTGATCATTAGGGCTTTTTTTTTATCTTCCTTTGTGCTTTGTTAATTAATTTTCTATTACTTACAAAATGTGTGTGAGGTTTGTTTATTTCTAGATCTCTTCATATGATTACTATGATTACTTGCTATATTGTTATTGCTTATGTACATTAGTGATAGAAGCTTATGTGATTAATTGTTATGTTGTTATTACTTATGTTTGTTAGTGATGGAAGCTTATTTGATTTCTTGTTATGTAGTTATTGCTTATGTTTGTCAGTGATGGAAGCTTATATGATTTCTTGTTATGTTGTTATTGCTTATGTTTGTAGTGATGGAAGCTTATGTAATTACTTATTATATTATTATTGCTTATATATGTTAGTGATGGAAGCTTATGAGATTACTTGTTATGTTGTTATTACT
>JAOXYD010070404.1:0-12660 GCA_028565735.1 Pinacopodium congolense | reverse complement strand
TCACAATTTAACCATTTAATCCACATTTAACTATGCTAATTCCAATTAGGGTATGTTTTGGGGTGTTACAATATCATACACAAGATGAAAAAAAAATGTCAAGATGCTAAGTAAATTGCTTCAAACTTAAAAAAATTCCAAATTTGTTTAAGAAATCTAATCTTTTATCATAAAATCATCAAATATCTAAAATTTAACTAACTCCCCTTATGTTAATCACAATGGAACAACAATTTCAAAAGTTTGCAAATTTCATAATTTCAAAATTTTCAAAATTTAAAACTACCCCTTAATTCATCCAATCTCAATTTTGGATAATTCAAACCTTTATAACAAGACATCAAATGAATGAAGTGAGTCAAATGGAATTAAATCCATAATCATTATTCAAATAGCTATAACATCTTTAAATTCATACATTATCATTTAAAACACTCATATGAAAGAGTAATCATATGAAAGGAATAAATAAGTTGCAAGCATATAAACTTCAAAGCATTATACAAAACTTTCCTTTCATAAAAAATTGAAAAAAATCCTTCTCCATCTTTGAAAAAAAATACCATGCATGAATTTATCAAAAATCAAGTTTTGAAACATTGAAAATAAATGAAGTGCCATGCTCACCCTAAATATAAGTATAATACTTGGAAAAAAAAATTTCAAATATTTTTCATAAACTAAAGCATGGAGACAACTCATCAAAGTTTTTAAATAAATAGTTTTGTAAAAAGAAATCCTCCTTCTTATAAGCTTAGTCAAATTCCTTTGAAAAATATGTAGGTGTAAATTTTAAAATAAATGAGAGAGATTAAAACATAAGAATCTTGGTTATCAAAAATATGCTAAAAAAATGCTTCTACATGCTTACAAATGCAAAACCAATCCATGTAATCTATAAAGCATCTAAACATCTAAGAAGCACTTAAAATAGAAATTTATCAAGTCATAAGTTTCAATTTACCTAAACATGAAATATCCTATTCATATAGGAAAGTCATTCAAAATTCTCTTCAACCAATTAACACATACTCAGTGAAATTAACAAACTTAAAAAATCATATTTAATCATGATTTCTAATGAAAAAAATATGTCAAGACTAGAAAATATTCAATTAAGAATATCAAAAGCATCAATCACCAATAATATATGAAAATTATTTCCAAAAACAAGCTAAGTGCATTGCTAAGCAAACATCACTCAATATTGAAAAAGAGAAAGAATGATTCTAGGTATAATCACTCACAAATTAGAGGAAGAAAGGGAGGAGAAAAAAAAGAGAAGAAGGCGATTGAATTCTTGGGGTGGTGATGATTTTCAAAAAAATAACAAAGATAAACCCATATAGGAAATAGGTTTTAAAATGCGATATCTGGAGAGTTTAATCAAGCAAATAAAGTAGATCGATTTACCAATAGTAGGTCCACCTATCTACTCCTATCAGCCGATTGAATCATCATTGATGCACGCAAACATAGTATAAAATATTTTAGACATGAATTAAAAAATAATTAATATGAATCCACATTTTATTTTCAAAGATACAATTATTCAATTAATAATCAAAGCAGGAAGTATTTTAAATATCAAGTAACATTTAAAACAAAAAACCATGCATTTTAATTTTAAGGTGTACCTCCCTCTTAGGTTTATCCCCAATTTCATTACTTGAGATTTTCACTTCCTTGGTTCAATAATGTTGGTGATTTTCTCTTTCTTTTATGCTCTTGGAGATACCCTTTAAAATCTACAAAATAAATTTAACAAATTTTTTATACCCACATCATCTTAAGTCCTTGATGGTTAGTTTCATACCTATTTCTTCCATTCGCCAAATCATTCACATTTCTTAAATGGTCATAGCAAAATTGATGAACATGCCCAAACTACCATAATAATGATAAAATAAAGGTTTACGTGACCTATACACATTTCTATGAATCATATTGTTTCTATATGCATTTCTAGGTCTAAAAACTCTTCTTTTATGAAATTCTTACCTAGAATATACATGAGACACATTCCATGTCCTAGGATGAGCATTGTAAACTTTTCTAGAAACATCCATACGAGTATATAAAGTAGAATGCTTTATGCATCATTTTGATGATATGCATTAACAAAGAAATTATGTCTCTTTTTAGGCTTATGCATATCCTTTCTATACAATGGTCTTGATGCATAAAAAAATTCATGATGATTCCTCCTATAATGAGAGCTAGATGATGAAGGCCTAGAAATATTTTAAATGGATGGCCTGAGTTCTTCTTCCTCTAAGTTCTTCCTTTAAACAAATTTACTCATACTGGAGAAAGGTCCATTATCACTAACTAACCTAAACCATGTTTGTCATTTATAAGCATTTGACCACTTAACATGTTTTCTAATTTCTCATTCCATTTATTGAATTTAGCAAGTAGGTCCTTAATGGAATCTATCTCCATTTTGAGAGTTGTATTTACTTTTAACAAACCACCATGATCAACATCATATTTTGATTCCAATTGTTTCATTAAAGAGTTACTTTCTTCTACCAATTTTTTCACATCAAACTCAATTTCATTCTTTGATTATACTTCTTTTCCAAGTTTTTCATTTTCTAATCTACATTTAACAAGCTATTTCGAACTTTCCTTATACCTATCATGCAACTTCTTTTTCTTTTTTGTCAAAGATTCTATAAATTCTAACAATTCTTTATTGTATTCTATCTACATCACATGCATCATCATTGTCATGATATTTAGAATAAGAAGGTTCATCATCATTACAAGGAGTTGTGGAAGCACATAACTCATCATCCACGAAGCATAAGAGGGCTACTTCTTTGTGTTTTCTTTCTTCTTCCTCATCCTTATAGATTTCTTCTAATGTACACCATATTTCTTGAGCACTTTCACATCTTGATGCAATGTTTTAAAACACTTCTACACTTATGGTACATATTAAAATATCCATAATTTATAATTAAACTAATAAGCTTGCTCTTAATATCATCCGATTTTAATACATCTTTGAATGTCATATTTTCTAAGGTCTTTGAAGGTTTATATAGACCATTTTCTATAATTTTCCAAAAATTTTCTCCTAAGTTTAAAAAATTATTTTTCATTCTAATTTAACAATCTCTAAAATTATTTCCATTAAACAAAAGGGGTACATCTAAACTGAGTGCCATCTATCTTTGCTCACTAATTTGTTAAAATTAAACCAATATGAGATCTAAGCTGTGATACCAATTATTAGCCCTATATGGCACTTAGGAGGTGAATTAGGTGTTTAAAAATTTCTTCTAAGTTATATAAACTAAACCTTACCAATTTTATTTAAATGTGGAAGCTAAAAAATAATATAATTTATCAAAATAAATAATAGAAATAAAATAAAAAATAAAATAAAGGCATAAAATTAAAAGAGAAAGGAAGAGAGACAAAAGCAATTTATCCTAGTTCGGAGTGGTCCACTTACCCTAAGTCTAGTCCTCAACACCACTTGTTGAGATTTTTGCATTATTGCAACGAAACAACTATAATGTTAGCAATAAAATCCTTTTTCATGGTAAAAGGATAACCTTAACTCTTCCTTTCAAGGCTAAGGACAATCTATCACTCTTCCTTTCAAGATTAAGGAATATCCTATCACTCTTCATTTAATCAACCGATCCTTCTAGGATTAGATCTTTCTCAACCCAACTCGACCCAAAACCATTTAATCCAATTCACTTATTAACCTAATCCAATACACTTTAACACAAACCAATCAATACTAAACATACCATAACACAAATTTCACAATTCATCATAACGAAATGCATTATTCATACCAAATTACTTTAATGCGTTATTCTAACCAATTCATATAACTCCAATTCAAACAATCTTTATCCAATTGATACAAGCTAAGTTTTAATCACATAAGTCATACCATCATAACCAATTTACTAAATCATTAATCATACCAATTTATTCATTTATTCATCCTTTAATAAATTCATTTAACACATATATTCATGCAATACCATACATGCATTCATTCAATCATTAAGAGGATTTCCACAGTCTTCAAACAAAAATAACACTTTTTGATTATTCATCCTATATGCAACATACTAAACATGAATGAATATGCATGATTGAGCCCTTTCAACACATGGTAAGAATAAAGATTACTTACACAAAGACTTACACTACAAAGACTATTAAATTCTATTATATCTTCAAGATTAACTTCAATGCTTCTCTTCTTATCAACTTAGACTTCATACCTCTCTAACATACTTTATATATTCCATACACACTGCTTATCATCAAGGCTTAACTTAGATGTACTTTAAGTCTTCACTAAATACGTCATAGCTTGTTTTCATTACACTTATCCTCATAAAAAACTCCATAAATACATTAGTAGAGACATTTTTTCTTCATCAAACAAAAGTGTAACCTTCGTTGAACCCAAAAGTGGAACCAACCTTTGGTTCAACACTTTCACTTGTTGAACATATCTTATAGCTAATCGTTACATAAAGGAAGTTAAATTAGATGTTTGATGTTCATAGGGAGATATACTTATCACATTCATCCCTCTTGGGTCTTGTCTAAATCCAAATTGTTATGAACAAGTAGTCATAATGGAGATAAAATATATAGTGACATAAGGGGTTTTATTCACTATAGTTCTTCCATTAGCTGCATCCCTTATGCTCTTCTCTGTAGGAAACTATCGTTCATTGAAATATTAAATGAGTAGTTGTTCAAAAATTCCATGTTAAGGAAAGCTTAAATGTGGTTGTTTAAACCTTTCCTAATATTCATAAAGGGCTTTTGTATTTGTCTATTTATCTTTCATATCTCTCTTCTTATGCCAATAGCTCATGAAGAAGAGGAAAATTCATCAAGGAACAACCTCACCATTTCCATCGATATGGTTATAACATCGGGATGGAAATAAAACGACCAATCCTAACCTTTTTTTAATTAGTAAGAATGAGAATGCTCATAATTTTATTTGTTCTTCTAGTACTTCCTATGGTCTCATACATGAACATTACCACACAAAATTCTTTTACATACTTATGAGGATCTTTATTCTCAAGACCACAAAAATAGGTAATAAATGGATCGAACCAGACTTTAATTTTAAGTCCACCTTCAAATTTGGATACTTTATACAAAGTGGGTGTTGATTGAAATCTCTTTTATTGATCATTGCTTTTTTAATTTTAAATTTGTTAGATGAATTAACCAAATCAAGTGTTAAATTCAACTCGAGTGATGAAGATGCCTATTTGTCACACACTTGAATTTTCTTCCTTAAATTAATAATTTACTTCTTAATATTAAGATTATGTTTGAGTTCACTTACATGAAAAGATTGAAGTAATAAAAAAATTATAAATCTATTTGACACATATCTTAGATAAAAACACCAAAATTTGATGGGTGTTGAATTAAAAAAATCCTACTCTTAAAATAATATAAATTGTACATAGCGATGAGTACAATCATATCCATAAGGATTGATTAGATTTATTCTTTATTTTTTAAAAAAATTCAATATAATTAAATAAAAAAGGAGTTTTTGAAAATTGGGATTAAAGTAATGTCAAAATAAACTAATAATAGAATTGAAATCAAATAAAAGATCAATAGTAAGCAATTATCTCGTCTGAGGTATAATTTTAGGAGTTTTTTCATAGAATTTATCACTAATGTAAAGATGTTTTTTAATTTTTGAATGAATTAATTACAGTTATTAACAAGCATTGATATCTCTCTCTCCATAAATTCTTCATAGCCAAAACAATCTCCTTGAATATTTCTCTTATTAATGAATAACCCTAAATAAAATTTTAGGAATCAATTTATGAATAGCATTAAAAATTAGAGAGACCACCAATTCTAACTAATAAACACACAAACTTAGTTTATTTAGATGAAATTATATATCTTTATAAATAAATTGAGAATTCTTTTCATAACATACTAAGATATTAAGTTTTGTATAAATGTATCACCATGCTATTAAGTATTTTGATTTAAGTTCTTTTCTTTCTAAGAGGTGGAATATAATAACCTGATTGAAGCGTAATGATCATAAATTCGTAATGCATTGTATGTCCTATAATAGGTCTTATTCTTTTACCCTTTCTTGGGAGTCGATGGCTATTCATAGCTATTACCTTGACATCAAAGAAGAGTTTGACCTAATGCTTAATTTATGGCCTAGTTGATCCTGATTCGACATTATAAAAATTAGAGCATTTTAATAATTATGGATTTGAAATTTTAATTAAAAATATATTATTATGATAATTGAATAATAAGCCTTTTTAAATCAATAAACCAAAATAATAGTTTTAAAATTTTTTTTAAATATAGTTTTAAATATCCTAACTTTTGAATATCTGACTACAATTATTGTTTGGCTAGAAGTAGGAATTTATCTACTCTTGTTAGAGGAAACAAAGTAAAAATAGAAAGAAAAGTTGTTATCTTGCTACTTATAATCTCATTACCTTTGTACCGCCAGGCAAGCTAATGATGACACTAGAGGTAGTAATTAGGCAAAGCAATAAGGAGGAAAAATATGTAATTAGATTGATTAGATATGGGTGATAAAGATGGAGGTAGTGAAAAAAGATGCAAGTGGTGTAAAGAGCAAGAAGTTGTACATGATCTAGGTGGAGATGAGGTAAATGCATAATAACTAATGGTGGTTAGAAATCATAAACTAGATAAAGATTAAGGACGATGGCAACACAGATCTTTGCAGAGGATGACAAGGTTGGGATCAGATAAATGAGGAGAATAGATGGACTGAACAAAGAGGCAATGACAATGAAAATATAGGTGAAGAGTAGTTGATGATTTTGTTAGTTTACCTTTATAGTCAATCTATTGGCTGTAAAATTACATATATGACATTGCACATTTATTTAGTAAAACGAATTGTTTATCTTTACATGATTGTTAATTATATTTATTTATTAATCATCAAGATAAAATTCCTAGAATAATTACTATACAATTAGAAATTATAATAAGATTATAATAATAAGATTTAAATTGAATATTGGTATTAATAAAATGTTCTTAGTCATAGTTTTATCAAGATGAGGTATTGATGGAATGGTTAGGCTAGCACACACTATATTTCTTTCTTATGAAGAAAGTAAACGATCTCATATATTAAAGTATGAAGATACTTAAACAAATGTATGGGTGCTTATTAGAGAATAAATTCACTGAATTGACACGATTATAAAGATCCTAAATGGAGCATTATTTGTGTGTGCGTCTGTTATCTCATTATTGAAGTTGTACAATTGATCCTTAGACTTGAGATTACCAAAGTTATTTTATGTAGGAATTACTATTTTTTGATGCTATTTATGATCTATTCTTTAGACAGTTCAATGCAGTAGTCATTGGATATAGTATGAACTATAATAGGTAATTGAGTCAATCAATAAAGGATTCATCACCCTAAAGTAATTAGAGAGAATGTTTCAATGCTTTTAGTTAATAGTGATTTGGAAATCTCTGGCAAGAGTAAAGTAAAATTTGGAAAAATTGATTTTCTAATATTAATTATAGATTGTTTACTAATTATTAGAAATGAAGATAATTAGATTATTTAGATTAGAAACTAATTTCATATTTTATTTCCAATTGAAACATTAGATAATGAAGGGGATTAAATTATACATCATAACGATGTATAAACAGGTTCAGTTAAACCACTTTAAAATTCCTAATATTTCGATGGTCATGAAATATTACTAAAAGTCAATCATGATTTATAATTATAAATTATATAATTACATAGTTAAAGATAATTTAGAAAGAGTTTTAAATTATCTAATTCTAGTTGTGAATTAGAATTAGAATTTAAAATCATTCCCAACATATTAGGAATCTAATGGGTCACATCTAAAAGTTTTATGAAAGTAGAGAAATTTTTTTTAATTAAGTTGGACTTAATTGAGAAGTTTTAGAAATCTTAAGGATCAATATGTGATCTTTGATCTAATTAGGACAAATTTGTAATTGTGATTAAAGTTTTACTTTAGTTGTAATTTTGATAAAGTCTAAGGATAAGAAAAATATAAGGAATATATAGAAAAATTAGTTAGCACTATTACATTTCTTCCTTTCAAATCAGATTTGGAAACCTGGGTTGGAAAATATTATAATAGCAGCATCTTCGTTGCCAACATAGTTGAACAAAAAGGTCTAGTGTTAAATTTACTCTGGAAAACATACTTCTAGTTCAACTTTTAGTGTTTGATAGGATTGAAATATGTTAAGTTTCATATGCATTTTAATTTCATTTCAATCTTATTTCAGTGTTTAAATGCTTAATTTGTGTTCCTTTGGAATTTTTGTGTAGATTTAATGATGGAATACAAATACAAGATGAAATCAGGAATTTTGAAATAAAATTGGAGAAAAAGTTTAAATGCTACCTTAATTATGGAACAAAGAAAAAAAAGAAAAAATGCTTTTAAAAACTTTGGATGAGATGGCAACGTTTTGAGGAGAGGAGACTTGCCTTTAAAGAAAAATGGAGAAAGCTTTTAAAAGCTTAAGCAAAAGTACATGGACAATAGTGTTTAAAAGAAGAGACTTTAAATGACAAAGCACTAAAACTTTTAAAAGATTTTCAGAATGACTTAAAAAGCAAGATCTTTCAAGGAGGTAGGACATTAGCTTTCAAAGAGGCAAGACATGTGACTCTTTCAAGGAAAAACAAAAGAAACATTTGAAAAAAGTTTGGAGAGTAGGCGATATTTAAAAGCATTAAAAGATTGAAATACAAAAACGTGTTTAAAGGGTTATGAGGCTTAAGGAAAAGCAAGTGAAGCTTTCTTAGATGGGAGACACGTGTCCCACTCTTTAAGACATAAAACAAAAGCTTAAACAAGCTTTAAAGGAGAAAACAAAGAGCAAGAAAAGACAAAGTAAAGCTTAATGAAAGGGTACGTAGCCCTAAGGAGGAAAAAGACAAAGGAGTTTTAGTGGGGAGGCAGTACTATATATATATATATTAAAAGAGAGGAGCTTCATTTTTTTGCCAGGAGACTTAGCCTTAGTCATCTTTTAGCTTTTCTTCATTTTCTTCATAGTTTTTAACCATTTTTGTTTATTTTCACGTTCTTTATTATGTTGCATCTTTATTTCATGTTTTAGACCTTTAATACTTGTTGTTTTTGGTGTTTTTATATTTTTTTTTTCTGTATTTGTGTTATTTCATTTTGTATTTAGCTAAAGTATTTCTTAAATATATGTGTTGAACCTTTGAGTTTTGATTAATGTAATGTTATTGTCTTTTTTTCCATCCTATACTCGACTTGTTTAAGCTTTGATATTTATATTTTTAGGTTTGTATTTATTAAATATTAATTTTTGTGAAGTGGTACTTAATGGGTTTTCATTTATTCTTAGTGTCTTTGGTTAATCTATGCTTAATAGCTAGAATTTATACATGTTCTTATTATTTCAATCATTTAATGTCAATGTTTTTTCAATTTTTATGTGTTGAAATTTTTGTTGAAAATGTTAGTTTAACTTTTATTGAATTAAGTTTTAGGTAATTGATTAATACTATAAGTAATTTATGTTTTGAATTTATCAACCTTAGTTTTATTTAATTAAGTATGGATTGTGTTCATTTATTCTTTGTTTTGGTTAATTTAAAAATGTGTGGCTAATTTCTTAAGGGTTTGAAGGTATATGAAGGATGAGGATAATTAATTGTGAGAATGCAATCGAGTTTGTATTGATTTAGTAACTTAGGTTGGGTTTGAACTTTGATTAAATTTCATTAATTAGATATTATCTTTAGGTTTGATCACCCTTAAGGTAATTGCCTAATTTAAATGCTATGATTAGGCATGTAATATGTAATTGTCCTTGGCAATTTCCAAAATGTAGCAATAGGTAACCTAATCAACTAGTCTAGGGTTTCATACCTTTAGGTTGCACTTTTTGAGCTTTTATGTTGGTGGCTTTAATTAGTCATTCCTTAGTATCTAATGCATCTTGAATATTAAATCTTGAGAGCATATTTTATGTTATAGTGAAGACAAGGATCCTTCTAGAGCTTGTTAGATTTACTTGTGTTAGAGAAACTAAGGGTTTGAAAGCTTGTTCGAACCTATAGGCTAGTACCTTAGCTAGAGCACCTTTTATCTAAAGAATGCCTTAGGCCCATTTCTTTATCATTATTAGTATTTTTCATGTTTTGTTTTGTGTTTGCCCTTTTTGTTATTTCATTGCATCCTAGATAAGTTAGTTTTCTTTGCATTCATGAGTTTTCGTTTTTATTTTAGTTTAAAATATTAGAGATAGCAGTACCCTTAACTCTCTATTGATTTGACCCTATCTCACCCTACTAGATAGTAAGGCCTATTTAGGTTTATAATTTGATAGTTAGTGAAAGGCTATCAAATTGTTAATGCTGTTACTAACTAGCTAGTGTTGTTCTTTTACTACTTCTTTTATTGTTTTCATTTTTATTTTTATTGATCTTTTGTCACCTTTGGGTTCTGTTTGTTTATGTTTCATAACTTATTAAAATAGTGGCTTATTTTTAACATTATTTTTATTCTGATCCTTCTTGCAATAATTCTTATGTTGATGATGAATTTGATTTTGATGTTGTCTCTAGCCTGGAACAACATATAACAAATCTCACATTCTTAGTTGAGCTAGTATGGATGGATGTAGTTGATACTGAGGTATGTGATTTTTATTTTTTTCAAGCCATTTTATTGATATATGTCTTTTCTTACAAGTTGAGTAGCAATTTTATGGGATTGATAGTTCCTAAGAAAGCCAACAAAAATGGTGTGATCCTTACACTCCGAGTTACCATTTGCAGTGGGAGGATTATCCTTACTATTCAGATGGGTTCAACCATCAAGGATTTAATTCTTTATTACCATGTTATCAAGGTTAGCCATAATGTCAATCCATAACTCTACCTCCAACATCATTACCACAATCTGATGGGATATCATTAGAGGCAATCGTCAAGAGTTTGGTTATGAGTACTCTTCAGTTCTAATAGGAAACAGGGAGTGGCTTGAAGGACTTGGAAGACCAAGTAAACCAATTGGCAGTAGTGATTGTAAGCCTAGAAGATCAAGTCTTTTTAAGCATTGCTAGCCAACTAGAGGAATACCATAGGGAAATGACATATACGATTCCACTTGAGGTTGGAGAACAACAAGAGTAAGAGGAACTTGTAGAAAAAAAGGAAGTTTTCTTAGAAAGGGAGGAGGATGAAAAACCTCCCGAGGTAAGTAGTAATTGTTTTGGTATTGATAACCACATTTATGTTCCTTTTCCTATTAAGTTCATGAAAGAAGTGGAAGAAGAATATAAGAAGATTACGCAAGAGAAGCAAAAGGATCGGGAGAGAGAGGAATTAAAGTAGGTTAAATGCTTGAAGGAGTTATGCATCAGCAAACAGGAGTTAGAGGGTGATAAGTAGGATGATAAGTCTCTAGAATAATTGTTTCTACCATTATGGAGGCCATCCTAGGAGAAACGAGAAGTCGATAGATGGGAGTGAACCTTGGAGTATAATGGTGAAGTAATGCGGTTCCACATTTTTGATGACATGAGACATCTAGTTGACTATGAGCCTATTCTCAGGGAAGTTGCTCTAGGCTCATCAAGGACTTTGAGTATTCTTCTTTTTGGGCTCGAGCATCTATTCAATAATAGATGATGTTGAACATGCCAAGGGTTAAGCTTATGACCTTAACTAAGTGCTTGATGGGAGGCATCCCATCTGTATCCTTTATTTTGCATGCTTTTCTCTTTTGTAAAAAGATTTTGGTTGGTTTAATTTTTGTGCTTTAATTACTTTTTCTTTGTTTTGGTTATATTTCGAAGTTGGGCTACATTCTTCTTCAGAAAGGAAGCTACAATCTCTTCTTAAGATTGATTTAGCCTCTTCGATCCAATGGAGTACTTATGTTTCCACCCTTTTATATATGTGTTTTCATCATTTTTTAGACATTGGGGACAATGTCATATTTAAGTGTAGGGGTGGGGTAATTTAAAATTTTTATGCATTTGAAATGTTATGAGTCCAATGGTTATGATTTGAATATGTTAGCTTTATATGGTCTTGATCTTTATTTCCTAGTTAATTGTGGTATTTGAAGACAATTGATGCATTTAATTTGGTGAACAATTATTGATTTGGAATGATTTCTAACCCTTAATTTTTTTCGTTTTTCTTTTTCTCTTAAGTGCTTGCATGTGTTAGTGACCTATTTGTATGACATTTGATTTTCAAGAACATTTTCTATAATTTCATATGAATGTGGAATGGGATGTTTGAAATAAATTTTCAAAAAAAAGGAAAGAAAAAATTGAAAAAGGAAAATGAAAAAAAAAAGAAAAGAGAAAAAGAAAAAGGAGAAAAAGAAAAAGAAAAAGAAAAAGAAGAAAATAGAAAATTATCTTTGTTTTTACATTGTTAAACAAACACCATCTTTGTTTTTTTTAATAAAGAGTATCGTTGTTTTTACATTGTTGTGTATTGGCAATCTCCACTCTGTTGACTTTAATGCAATGTAAGGTTAAAGCTGTGAATGGTTCAAATAGCCATTTGAAATGGTGATCTAACCTATTAACCAC
>JAOXYD010070383.1:0-12660 GCA_028565735.1 Pinacopodium congolense | reverse complement strand
CCCCCCCCCCCCCCCCCCCCTAACTTATGTCAAATTTTCCTTAATTAAAGGTATACAAAGCAACATAAAAGCATCAGATTAATGAGGTAAAGAAGAGCAGTACTCCTCTGAAATTTTAAGTCCATAGGTAGTTAAGGTAAATATTTTCATATTCCATGTGATATATTACAAACGAATATGAGAATTTTAAAGCTTTTTTTCATTCTTAAATATGAGCATTAAATGCAGACTTTTCTAAATGGTTAGATCAGAAGTTTTAATTATAAAATGAAGATGAAAATAAAAAATAAATAAAAGAAAATCTTATGAAGTGCAAATGTTTAAACATCTATAATAAAATGAAAATAAAAGGAAATACAATGAAAGAAGAGAAAAATAAAATGAAAACAAACTCAGTTGCTAAATTTTCTTCAAATATAGTTAGGCATCATCTATTAGAAGTGATTGCTAGTGATGAAATTTTTTGAACTCTCTCCACATCAGTTACTACTCCTCCCACCTAGCTTACTACCATCTCTGATACTCCTTCGACCTATCCTATTGCTACCTCTAATCAACCTGGTACTTGAAGATAAATGATGAAAGCTAAACATGCATAGGATCCACCTAAGCACTAAGATGATATATTTGAGTAAAAACTAATGAGTCCTCACTAGTAGTAGTTCTCATTTTAGTATCCTCTTCATCCATTTCTTCATCACTATCTTCTTGTTGGGCTTGGGGTGGTGACTGAGACTCAACTCCCTTAAGTACTAGACTCATCTCTTAGTGACACCTATTGAAAAGTAACCCTCTTTTATCTAGTCCTAGAACTTGGAGGCCTCACTGTTAATTTTAAAACTCATCTTAGCCTCCCGAACCTGTAGTAGGTTCTCTTTAGGAGCTATCACTCCTAAGGCAACACTAAAATCCTAATAAGATAAAGTAAACCGCTTACCACCTAACTAGAACTCCACTACATCCTTATTATCACTTCTAATAAAATACTTCTTAAAATTGAAGGTAGCTAAAAATTCGTATAATAGATATGTATAACTAGTTTTTCCTTATCTCCACAAATATGTCGTAACTTCCAAACTTTAGGTAATAGCTAAGAGTATCAAATACACCTAGAACTTCCATATCCTCAAATACTAAATACCTATTAGGTTGTATTAAGAAGTTTCTAAGGGATAAATACTTATCTAGTATAGATGAATTTTTAAAAGTTGGAGCTAATGAGTCATGTTCCTCATTTCTTGATATAGATTTTGGATTTAAATGTCCCTTACGAGAAACTTACTTTAATTTTGGCATATTTTTTTCCAACAAAAAAAAAGCAAGTGTGAATAAACTATATTATACGCCCAACACATATAGTCCATAAGCCATAAAATTCATCCTAAACATTGTAATAAATTCACACATTAAATCATTAAAGTAAATCATCACGACATATAGTAATGTGTGTTCAAGGCTTAATAAGCATCCTATAATGTCACCTATCTAAATAGAGTATAAGAATAGCGGCCCAAATTAAGCATAATGGAAAATATAATAAGGTGCTTATAAGTCACAACTAACATACAACCATCATTAGGCACCTATGGAGATAACAATCCTAAAACCAAGAAATATATGCTATCCTTGAGTAGTTTAAAGACAAATGTGCATAAATGTCATCCATCTAAACATTAAAAACTAATGATTTCACCATAATTTGGTTCAACATGATGTCTTATGTATTGTTTATCATTAACAAGGAAGTAATATGTGTGCATAACATTAACAATTGGCAATTAACTCAAGCATTACAGCAAGAAGTACAAATATGACAAGAAAACATTAACATTTTTGTATAATCACAACACCCATATGAATAATCAGCCAAATCAACTCTTAGGTGAGTAGGGAATGTTAAATAAGGGATAATCCACATATTATAACATAATAAATCTAAGTATAACTCAAAGATTGATGGAAAACTTAGAAAATTAACTAAAAGTGCATTTTTCACTTTAAAATCCTAAATAATCAAATAATTACAAATTCTTAAGTTTTTTATGTAAAGAAGAAGTGAGTACATTGTTGATTGGTGTAAAAACCTTGATTTGATGCACAAAAAGCAAGTTAGATGATTAAGGTTGAGTGGATGTGAGGGAGTGAGAACTTTTGAAAAAAGATGGAAAGAAGTGAAAGAAAAATCAGGTTTTAGGCTATTTTAAAATTAGTTAATTCAGTTTCCACAACTGGGATATGTTGTGACCCTAACCATGGAAGACAATGGATCTTGCATAGTTCTAGGCTTAAATTTAAGGGCCATGCCCAAAACATACTACTCTTTTTTCAAAAATACAAAATTTTTAATCGATTTATGTTTGAAAACTTCTTAAACTCATTTTAAAAAAAATCATTCAAAAATGGAATAACTTAACAACTAAAATTGATAAGAATTCCTAAGAATCATCATGCATAAGCTTAAGTGCAAATGCAATTAAGTTAAAATATACTGAAATTCCTAAGAATCATAATGCATAAGCTCAAGTGCAAATGCAATTAAGTTAAAATTTACTGAAATTCAACCCTAAATGCAAAAAATTCTAAAAATCAAAATATAAACAATTTAGAAGAGAAAATAGAGATGTTTGGTTACCTCCCAACAAGTGCTTGCTTAATATCTTTAACTCGATGACCTTGTTAGGATTTATCTTTTTTTAATCTTTTTTATTTAGAGTTTTCTTTTTCTTGGTCTTCCCCTTGGAACTCCTAGAACCCTTGCAAGCATCATGACTCCATTCATTAAGTTCATTTAATTGAAGGATAGACCTCTACTCCATTATTTAATACTCATTGATGGACTTCATAATCATCTCCAAAACTAGTGAATCCTGCGTTACCTTCTCCTACATAAGTCTAAAAGTTCTAGCTATGGTCACATCCAAAAAAGGAATTATCTTTCTCATCATAACATGATTGATTGGCTTTAGAAGTTGTGAAAATAATTACTTCATCTTTAATCCTAAGTATGAATTTCCTTTCATGCATATCTATTAAAACCTTTACTGTTGTAAAAAAATGTTCTACCTAAGATTAAAGGAATTCCATCTTCACCCTCCATATATAGGATCACAAAATCTACTGGAAATGTAAATTTATCTACTTTTACCAACACATCCTCTGCAATACTCCTAGGGTGTTTTATTGATCTATTAGCTAGTTGAATAATCATCCTGGTAGGTTTTATGATTTTTAAACAGAACTCTTAAAACATGTTATGAGAAATCAAATTGATGTTAGCTCCTAAGTCAAATAAAGTTTCATTTAAGGTTAAGTTACCAATAGTGTAAGGAATCACAAAAGTTCCTAGATTGTTTAACTTCTAAGGTAGCTTTCTTATAAATATTACTAAGCATTCTCGTTTAATATCACCATCGATGAATCTTTTAGCTTCTTTTTATTTAATAAAAGGTCTTTCAAGAAATTCACATATTTTGGCACTTGTAAAAACGATTCAATAAGAGGGGGTGTTAATATGTAATTTTTTAATAAGATCTATAAACTTAGCTAAATGCTCCTCTTATCTATCTGCATGTAGCCTACTTAGGTATAAAATTCTTGGTTTATTTTCTTCCATATCCTTATTTTTTTTCACTTATCCTTCTTCTTTTGATTCTTATTCTCCTTATTTTCTTCTTTTTTAATAGCTCTCTCCTCAACTTCCTTTGCTTCTTCTCTAATTGAAAGCTCTTCATCATTCCTCATAATAACTACATGTACCTACTCTCTTGAATTCTTTTTAATATTTCCAAGCAAGGTACTTAATGGCCTTTTAAAAACACTTTTGGTCAATTAGCCTACTTAATTCTCGATATTTATAATGGAGTCCACTATGTACTAAAATCGACCATTGACATTGTGATGTATTTAACCAATAATTCCCCTAAGTTAGGCTGCCTCAACTGTTATTGTGGTTGAAAGTTAGGTGGATGATTTTATTTTTTCTGGCTTTGATTGCTTTAAGAAAAATTTGGGTGATTTCTTCATCCTAGGTTATACATGTTGATATATAGGTTATTATTTGGCCTAATACCCATATAATCAACTTGCTCTACTTTTCCTTCACTTCCTGAAGCCTGGCCCTCATGATTGGTGTGTCTTCTCCCATAAAAATGATAACTTATCACCTAAGTCGATACAGTCGCCACTATCATACTCTTTAACTTCCTATTTAGAGCATCTACTTTAGCCTCTAAAGAAGTAACTATATCAACATTATATGCACCTCCACGCGACTTTAGCTTCTACCAAACATTCCCCCATTGGTAATTATTCATTGTAATATTTTTTATATGCTCTTATAGTTGCTCAGGTGTTTTGAAACTTGTCGTACTCCTTAAAGATGCATCAATCAATTTCTTGTAGAATAGTTTAAACACCATAATGTTTGCATCAACATCACTAGATCAAATATATGGTGTAAAAACTTTCTCAACAACTCCTTCCATCTCTCTCATGCATCATAAAATGTCTTATTATCCCACTATTGAAAAAGATGAAGTCATTCTTGAGCTTTGCCACTCTTTATAATGGGAAGTATCTTGTCAAGAATTTCTCTTCTAGTTAGTTCCGTGTACTGATGAAACTTAAAACATTAGACAGTACCCATGATTTGAATCTATCTTTGAGTGTAAAAGGAAGCAATCAAAGCCAAATTGCTTTTTATAAAACTCCATTAAGCTTAAAGGTGCCACAAATCTATAGAAAGTTAGTAAAGTGCACATTCAGGTCCTCATCTGGAAACTGGTCAAACTGTACCTAATTCTAGAGCATTTATAGCATTTAAGGCCTTCTCTTGAAATTGCTGGCCTCCACTTTAGGTCTGATTATACTTGATTTTCTATTCATTAGTGAAGGTCTTAAAAGGTCCCCTGTGGTTAACTATGCTCAGGACCTAACTTCTCAATCCATTGTTTCTTGTATATTAAATACTTAAGTTTTTACTTATTCTGAATTTTTAAAATTCTTCTCTCCAAAATTCTGAAGAAAGGTTCCCTCAATTTTAGGTTTAAGTGTGATGAAATTAGTTGGTATGTTCCTAGAAATTCACCAATGTACCTAAACCTAAAAAATTAGAAGACTAAAAATAAGATCAAGAGACAAAGAGTTGTAAACAAATAATTGAATAAAATTAAAATAAATAACAAGCAAATGATTAGACTAATAAAGTTTAGAATTTCCTAATATCATTATTCCCCAACAATGATTCCAAAAGATTAATTACTGCTATGTTTAAGTTTTAAATTATAAAAACACAAAATCATATAAACGGTACTAAGACTGCTAAGGCAAGTGCCCCTATCATTCTATAGTATAGTTTAAGATGAGTCCAATTATCACTCTACAAGGATTGTATGACCACTAGTACTATCCAACTCTCTATTATATAACCTACTAAATCCGATGATTGATTAATTATTAGGTAAAAAAGAAACTAAACATCTAACTAACAATTTTAAAGCAATTTACTAGATTAAGAACGCAGTTAATGAAACTAGGACCTAAATGATGAATCTGTCTAAAGGATTAAAATGTTCGATTATTTAATCTTGATTCAATTTTTTACCTAATTCACTTAGACTATAGAATCCCTAATTGAAATATAATCTCTTTTGAACAATACAACCTCTTTCCTCTAAGTTGATTAATTAGAATCTTTTCTTAATTAAAATCTTAATTAGATGCATTACTTAGATTTAGGGATTTGAATGTTTTTTCTATGTTTAAATCTAACCCTAGAAACTTATATAAATCTATATATAGCACCCCATACAAGCCTCTTTATCTATGGATTAATCTATTTATATAAGTGATTTCTCAACTTAAATATATAAAATCAAATAATAAAATTATAACTTCATGCAAATATCTTAATCTAATACAATTATATCTGTAAACAAACTTAAGATAAAATCTAAGAATTTAACATTGAATAAAAGAATAAACAATAAATACTACATATTAAGGTTCATCCCATTTAGATCTTATGGAAAATTTAGTTTCTAAATATATAAATAAATATAACAACAATTAAAGAAGAATAAGAGATTGAAAAGTTTATTCTCATGGTGCTTTGATCCTTGAATCTTTAATGAAAAATACTAGAATCTCCTCTTGGTCTCTTGATCTTTGATGTTAGATTCAATTCTCCTTCCTTAATTACCTTCAAAACTCTAGTTCTATAACTTAAGATCTCCAAAAGATTAAAAAAAATTTAAAAATTAAAAATGTGCTTAAATAGGAGATGGACCCCAACTATCCCATCTTTAGAGTTATAGTTGTAAAACTAGCCACATAACGAAGTCATAGCCAAGGTCAAGGCCATGACCTTGGCCGTGGAACACACTAAATCTTTAATTTTCTTGCTCTTTCTCAGGGAAAAGTCCATGGCCTTAGGGTTAGGCGTAAAACTCACTCAAACTTAGCTTTTCTTTTATCCTTCAATCCCATGAATGATCTAAATCTTTCTATAAATAAATATATCTACCAAGACCTACAAAAAATATTCTTTTTACTTAATTCAATGTGAATAATACAACATTCAGTTATTAACATAATTGAGCATAGAAATCATATAAAATTTACTTCAAATGTAGGATTTTAACCATCAAATCATATTTAAAAGATTTAAAAACAAAGTACTATCAATTCTACAAGGATTGGATTGATTTATTAGTTTATGGTTTTAAAAATATATAAAATGAAAGGAGTTTTTAAATACTACAAAAATTAATTAATTAAATAACGTCAAAATCTAAATAAATAAGAATTTAATAATAGATAGGTGTTTAGTTAAAGGCATAATCTTTATTAATTTTGTTGAATTGATCACTAACTCAATATTTAATTTATTCAATTCCTAGATAAAATGGATATGGTTGTCTAACAACCTCTAACAACCTATCTTTCCTTACCTTTTCGAAATCCAAGAGAGGTTGTTTGAATTAATCCTATTATTAATACACAAACCTAAATAACTCTTAGGATATAATTTATCAATAGCATTAAACATTAGAAAGACTACTAATTGTAACCAATAAACTTAAAAGCTTGGTTTATTTAAGTTTGACCATATATCCCATCACACAATTGTTATTGGCCACCAATATTAGAACCTTAAAATATTGATTTGAAATTCTAATTGGCTATATATTATTTTGTTTAACTGGACAATAAACCTCTTTCCCAATAGATCAAAACAATAACTTTATTTAACTAAAAGGATATGCGAATATTCAAAAATCAAAAGAACACAATACAATTAATTTGGTCTAACACCTCTCAAAGAAATAACTTAGATTATCTTATAACTAGCAAAAAATAAACTAACTACTCATACTATAAAAGAAACAATGAAAGGATGAAATAAACCACTGCAGCTAGTTGGTAAAAGTGGATGACAATGACTAGAATGTAGCTTTTCACTTGCCTCCCCTCTCTTCTCCTTTTTGCTTCAATCCCTTTTGAGAGTGTTCTTAATGGCTCTAGTCCTCTTATTGGGTGAATTATGATGAATGGGTAGGGTTTTTGTATCTTTAACTAGGACTTTTGGGTATTTTGGTTTTTCTTTTCCTAAAAGTCCCATCAATCTAGTGTTTTACTTCACCATAACAACACTTTACTTAGAGAAAAATGATGCTATTTATAAAGGTAGTTATCCTTCTATCATATTCTCAAACTATAATAATAGTTTTTTATATGTATAATAATGTTGTTGAAGGGTGTTGTTTTACTCCTAAACTTTTTCCCTACCAGTTTCACTTCATAACAAACAACGATGAGTGTTTTTTTAATGCATAATGACGTTTTTTTATAGGGGTTGTTATTCTTCTATTTTTACATAAAATATATCTAAAAATTAAACCAAAGCACCCTTTTTTAACTCAACTTATTAATTTATAATTAAAACTCATAACAAATCAAGATCAAGGAATTAAGAACTTTAAATTACTTAAAACATTAAGAATTAGTACAAATTATATGAATATTTTACACTCTATCAAATTCTCCCATACTTAAACATTACTTTTTCTCAAGTAATTAGTTTAGAGAACCACTAAAAAAGTATCCTAACATAAGTTTAAAATTATTAACATAAGTTTAAAATTATTTAGACACTTAATATAAGCTAATGTAATTAAAAGTGATCAACATCTCGTAGTAAAATCTCGAATATAACTTAACTCGTATGATCATATGGAATAATAGATCAACCCTTGACATATATATTAAGTTTCGAATCAACTCAATATAAATAATTAAGCAACTAGTTCTAGAGTGATTTAGGGGATGTTTAGTTGGGTTGTGGGTTGTAATTTTTTATTGTGGTTGTTGTATTTTGTATTGGTTATTGTGTTTCTTTTAAGATTTCTATGCTGTATTAGTGTATTTTCTTTATCGATTTTTGTGTTTAGAAAAGTAGGAAACCAAAACCAAAAACCACTGCTAAACTAAACATGGCCTTAGTAGGCACGTTTTATGATCCATCCTTTCATGGAAAAAGCATTTTATATTCTATCTTATGCCTTTATAATGATTTGGTAAGTGATTTTTACACTACATCTTGCCTTTAACATAATACTTAATTTACTTATCTCATTATTTTTCTCTCTTTTTTTAATTAAAAATTTAAGGTTTTGCAATTATTTAAAAATTTAACCATTATTTGAATACCCTACTATAAGTTTACTATCCATATAAAGTTTCCTTGAAACTTAACACTGTACAGAAAGGTTAATTCGATATATGCAATTCATATAACAATACTTAAGAAAAGTCATAACTAGTTAGGCATTATTCAATATTGATCATACTAATTAAATTAACTATATTAAAGTATACTCATTGATAATCAATTAGCCATTAGTATAATTCTAAAATGAGATATCTAATGCAATCACCATTAGACTCATAATCATTTAAATGCAAAATTTTAACTTGATTTTAAAAAAATTTTGTGAAAAAACACAACAAAATGCAATAATATGTCTAATCCCCTCCCTTACACTGAATCTACACATTGCCCTTAATATATGAATATAAACACTTAGAAAATCATTAAAATAAAGTATAAGAGGGTCTAGAACTTCTCTGAAATGAGTAATATCCATGCTCCATATAATATGGATAGACTCAGTAGCAATGATCTGAAACAAAACAAAAATGAATAACATAAAAATGAAATAAAAGTAAACCAAAACAAAAAATACTTTAAGTTGCCTTCCAAAAAGCCCCTCTAGTTGATGTTTACAACTAAATGTAGCATTTACTCAATCTTCATAAATAAGTTAGGCTAAGTATATCTCCTCAATATTAGATACCTGAAAATCTTCATAAAAAGATGATGATCGTTCATTTTGAAGGTTGCACCTATGTTTGCAATCCAAATCTCCAATAAGCGATGGGGAAACATGTTAGTAACCAAAAAAGGCCTAATCCATATAGAGTGTAGTTTACCAAGAAATAATTTCAAATAAGAATGATAAATTAAATTTTTTATCTAATCGAAAAGGATTTTCTAGAAATTATTTGGTTATGAATGGCCTTTGTCTTTTCCATATATACCCTTATGCTTTTGTAACCATCCTATGTACTTTAACTTTATCCATGTTTATGTTGCAAATCCTTTTCAACCAACATGCTCTATGTTCTAATTCAATAAGAAGATGGCATAGTTTCCATACATGGGTTGGTAATAGGAGATCTTATTTGCTTACGACAGGCCTAAAGTGGTCATCTAGTGTCACACTTTAGTTTTCCCTAGTTACATTAGTAGTCTTCTCACGAATAAACATGATCTCTCTATTTGACACATGTGCTTGCCCACTAGTTCAACTGAAATAGGTTATAGAAGTGTGGTAAGTGAAATTATACTTCTTATTACTCTATTAAAAAAAATGAGTTCCATAGTCACAAACTTGTATGCCCTTAGATTCTATGGTGAAACATGTTTTCTAGACATTCAACAACACTTAATAGTTACATCAATGGCGACTTGGAAAGCTAACATTGAAGGGTTTGTCACTCAGGCATTAATGATGATTTCTAGACCATTAATAACATTATTTACCATCCATTATTAAAGATCTAGATTTTAGCTCCAATCTAATTCTTCTCCAAACTTAATCCTTTCACCTAAAATTTGTTTCTTTAGAACTAAACCTACATTTCAACTCATGACAAAAATAAATTAGGTGATTTAACATTAAAATAGAGGTGAAACCATATCAAATTATATCTTAAAATCCTAAAGAATACACCGTTATCATCAGTGCCATCAATGTCTTGGGCTTTTCACTCTTTGACTTATTGGGCTAATTAGTTTTGTTTTAAGAAGCCACCACTTCCTTCTTGATTCCCTTCTCTAAGGCTTTCTCATCACTTCTTGTCTTAGGCATCTCCAACTCCTTACTACTCCTTAAAGTAATTGCACTAACAATTTGTTTAGGATTAATTCTAGTTTATGAAAATAATTTATCTGGAGACTCTAATATGCTAATAGTAGATGCTAGTTGACTTATTTAATCTTCTAGTTTTTGAATGTTCGCCCTTGTCTCTTATTAGTGGCAAATTTTCTAACAATATATTCTAAATATACACATGGTGGCACAAAAGTTGTGATCTTGGTTGAAATTATTGAAATTTCTATTGCCTAACTATATAAATACAGTTGGGATGATCCCCCTATCCTGAATTGTAAGTGTTCGAATAAGAATCATACTTTCTTTAAGGTAGGTTAAGAAATCTTTAAATTGTATTAGCATGCTCCAAATAATTGTCTTAAAGTGTTAGGAACATGTCGGCAAAGTGGTTAGAGGCAACACATATTCCATAAGAATTCAATTACTGGATATTACCTATAACTAAATTCTGCACAAGATATGTTAAATTAGAAATTTAATGCTTAAGAAATGATATATTTATTTTATTCACCTTCCTTGTATTTGAGTCTTGTATAAACTCAAACTATTATGATTTAGATACCATAATGGAGATAAAATCTCGAGCATTTTTAAGGATCTTGTTTATTATGGCACCTTTACTAGCTGAATCCATTATCCTCCTCTCCATTGTCAACAATCCTTCATAGAAATATTGGATAAGGAGTTACTATGAAATTCCATGATAAGCGAACCTTTCACACAGTTGCTTAAATCATTCCCAATATTTATGAGGGATCTTCGTGTCTTTTTATAAGAAAGTGGCTTTTAATAGACGAGGTAGTAGTCGATCCATCCATTACTATCAAAGCGATTGGACAGATAGCGTTGGGAAATAGAGAAGGAATTTAAGTCAACGAGAAGGGGAGAGTGGTTAAGTGGTCAAAAGTCACTAGTTCATAAGCAAAAGAAGAAAGCCTGGACAGACAATCGACAATTACGAGAAATTGATTTTTGTTCCAAGCTCTTCCAGATATGCTTACTGAGGGTGGAAGAAAGGAAAGTTATATTACCTTAAACCTAGGCTCATTCGATTGATGAAATTTTCTTATTCTACTAATAATAGCCCCTATTAGGCGATTCTAAAAAGATGACTTTTGAACCAATTGTATATAAAAAAAGGCCCGTTTACACTCAGGAGAAAGTGTACGAATAGTCCTTAGTGACGGGAGTATTAGACCCATATTATTCCCCACTGGTGATCCACCTGTCACTATACTATTTGGGTAAGGATTGCCTAGTAGTGTGGCTAACTTAACTTCTTACATACTAGGGCCATATTACCTTGCAAGGTAATCCATTTCCAACAGATTTTGATCCTACATGTCTTCCTCCTTATACTAGTAACTCTTAAGGCTAGGAAAAACTTAACTAGGAATAATCTCACCATCTCCATCCATGTGGACCTAAGATGTAAGCAAGATAGCCAATTTGTAGCCCTTGTAAGCTTGTGAGAATGAAAAGGCTCTCAACTTAATCTATTTTTTAGACACCTTTTACGATCTTATACTTGAATACACCATATGAAATTCCATAAAGTACTTGTGAAGGTCTTTGTTCTCCATTCCATAGAAAGTGGGAAATAGATGAATCAATCTAGATTTCACCTCGAAGGCTAACTCCAAATTCAGGTACTCTATACAAAGTGCTTGTTGATGCAAACTTGTAGTAGTTACCTCTATCAAGGTTCTCTCCTTATCAGTTATATCTTGTATTTTGAAAACATTAAAGACCTAATCAGGTGTAGAAGGTGCTTATTGAGTTCAATTCATCTACACGAGAAGATCCAAGTATGCACACAAAACTAATAAATCAAACTTTAGTACTAATCCCCATAAATGAGGTTAAAAATTGATGGGTGTTAAATCTAAAAATATAAATTCCTACTCTAATACAAATAAAGAAGTTGCAAACAGTGATGAATAGGGTCATATTACTTAGGGATCGTGTTGATTTACTAGTTTTTTTAGTTAAAAATAAATAAAATGAAAGAAGTTTTTAAATATTAACCAAAACAAATAAATTAGATAAGCATCTAGTTAAAGTTATAATCCCTATTCATTTCTTTTGAACTGATTGCTAACTTAAAAATTAATTTCTACGATTCCAAATAAGCTAGTTATGATTATTAATAAACTCTAACAACCTATCTTTCCATACCTTGTCAACAATTAAGAGAAGCTCT
>JAOXYD010070354.1:0-12662 GCA_028565735.1 Pinacopodium congolense | reverse complement strand
AATTATTCTAATGAAATATAATTGAAATAACATTTAAAATTTAACAATAAGAGTAGAGCATTATTTTATAATTTGAAATTATTTTAAAATATTTTAAAATTTAAAATGTAAAATTTGTGAAGATATTATATTTATCATAAAAATTATTAAAAATTTCTTAGTTATATCAATCAAAATCTCTACAATTAATTATATATTATAAGTTAGACATAGTTAAAAAATAAATTTAATTGTAACTATGTCTGGTACAAAAAGTATATATCTTGTCAAAATTATATATTATTTTTTAAAATTTTTACATACTTAAATTGAATTGAAAATATTCAATTATAAAATATTTTTTGAATAATTAAGAATTATTCTATTGAAGATATAATTGAAAATATAATTTTTCAATATTAATTGTAAAATTATTTCTAATTAAAAATATCATTAAATTTATTTTATTTCAATAACTAAATTTTCAATCTTTTGAAAGAATAAATTATACATTTGTTAATTAAGTTTAGAAATCGTTATACAATACTTTTTAATAAAATATTGATGTGTTAATCACTTATTATTTTTACAAAAAAAATTAATTTTGACTTGGATTGAATAAATTTTAGAAAGTTACTCACTAAATTGAAATTTGTAGAAGATTACTCACTTAATTGAAAATTTTTTAAAAGGTAGCTCACTGAAATGAAAAATTTTTAAAGGTTGAGACGTGTACATATAGATGTTGACATGACACTTTTGCCACGTGAACGCTAACGTAGTAGAATCCGTTTGCCACGTCAATATGGACATAACGGAGTTAATATTTTTATCTTAAGTGAAAAATTATTTAAATTTTATTCACTCAATTGAAAATTTTTAAAGGATGCTTACTCATTTGAAAAAATTCAAAAAGGTTGTTCACTTGTATAACTATTATCCCTAAATATTTTAATCTTATCTACTTTTCCTTAATTTTTGAAATTTAAATTAATATTTAAATTTATAAATCATTAATAAATATTAAATTTAATTATATTTTTTTACTATAATAAACATTTTAAGTTTATTAACCTTCTCTTAATTTTTGAACTTTAAGATTTACCAACTCAATTTATAAATCATTAACATAAATTACAATTCAATTTTATATATTCTTATTATGATATTATTATTATCATCATAATTAAGTTACTTTTTTCATTAATTCAAATTATTGGATAAAATTATTTATAAAATCTCTTAATTAATTCTCTTAAAATCTCTGTAATAAACTCATTTTTTACATGGAAGGTCTTGAACAATGATGAAAATAAAAATAAGCTATTAAATTTTTCATTTAAGTGTAAACTTTTATTCTTCTATCTTTAAAGTTGAAAAGGTTAAGGATTATTAATTGTTGGTAAAGGTTAGGGAGTATGAAGTTTATGCTTATATGTGTCGAACCTTTAGTAATGTTCCTTTGTGTGTCTTTAATGGTACAGGTTACAAGGTTACCAATAATTCGCTTGCAACTGCTCCTATAACATTTTGTAAAGATTTTCATAAATGTTTGTGGATCTACAAAAAGATTGATTATCAATGCACCACCTTCCTCAAAAAGGTGAAATTGAATCTGTGGTTTTAACTCCATGTTTAATCCCCCTGTAATGGTTCTATCATAAGTCATAAAGTGCATCATTTTCCTCAAAGTGTTGTGCCAACACTAGTTCGTCATTGTTTTTTTTTAATGTGTATGGGTTTCATACAAGCGAAGTAGATCTCATCGGTGGTTGTTAAAAGCTCATAGCAATAAGGTAGTAAGTTAGTGTTAATGTGAAGTTAATATATGATAAGTGCAAACATAACTTTTGTATTTTGAATGTGTTGTCAGCATTAATGCAAGGTTTTTTGTAACTTGTATTTGATTTTTATCAATGAATCTCTCTTCACATAGTCAAGATGGTAGATTATTAATCAAGGCATAAAAAATGATTAGTATTTGCAAATTTCGAATCTTATTTCTGCATAATGGATGCGTTTTACAATTTTTTTGATATTTAAATTTGAACGTAGGTGAAAAGGGTTTAAAAACTTAATGTCTTCCATAAATAGAAACTCTTGCAATTATTGTGCTAATTAGACCCTAACAGTGTCATAGTAGTTAACTGAATGGGAGCAACATAATCCAAATATGTGTTTAATAAAAGTTAGTCGATTTGCCAATTAGTTGTTCATGTTATGAAAGTACAAGATAGGACTTGTTATTTTAGATAGGGCTGATAAATATACTTTTGCTTCTCCTAGGCTTGATGTACAATCTGCACCTCGACCACATCAGCGAAAAAGAAGAACTACGAATGCTAACGCTTCAATAGCCATCACTTCACAACCTTAAAGACCTGCTCATACACATCCTTTTACAAGCAATCCAACCATGCTTACACTCCTACAACGCATGGAGCACATATTAGATAGATTAGAATAAAACTAGCTTACCTTCTTCAAACACCAAAGCTTCCAATTTCCTTTAACACTTTAAAATATAACCAAAGAAACTTTTTAAACTCATTTCTCTTTAATTTTCAGTTTATGTTATTTTCTATGTTTTTCTTTTTTAGTTTATATTGGGGACAATGTTGATTAAGTGTGGGGCGAAGCAATGAATGTTTGTATGACTATATTATTATTATTTTTTGTTTTATTTTTTTGGTTAAAAGATTATTATTTATTGATTCCTTATTTATTTTTACTTTTATTCCCATTTTTCTGTCCTTTTATTTGCATATGATGTGTTAAATTATAAAATTATATCATAGTAGTTGAAATGTGATTGAGTTGTGTGCTTGAATTTAAACTACGCTGCTTGAGTATAAGGTGAACTATATTGATTGATTGAAGTAATTTGTTGCATAAACTTAGTCAAAATTTGATACTTGAGTGATTAAGCAATATGTTAAATTATGATGGATTTTCATATAAGCCTATATGAGGATTTGAGCCTAAATGACTAAATTTCAAAGTCATTTTATTTTCTTTGTTGTGTGTGATATTTCCCTAAGGAGATTACCTTCAAAACTTACCTTAAACCGATTTGACACTATTAGATGCATGTTATATGGAAAGGATTAAGGCCTTCTTTATTTTTAATGCTTTAACTTAAATGACCCACCCGATTTATTATCTTTTGATAACCCTTTTCGAGCCTTGAACCCTTTTTATTTCTTGAATTAAATGCCTTATGTTAAAACCTAAAAACCACATTAGCCTTGCCCAATTATAAGTCTAATAAAGTACTAAGTGAGCATTGTTTATGATATAGGACTTTTTAGTTGCATCTTATTTTGAGACAAATTGGGAGGTACCTCTACCTATGTTGTGCATTGTATATGATTACTGCTATTGTTGTTCCTTATTTTTTAGTGTTCTTCAAGTCAAAACAAAACAAAACAAAACAAAAATATAAGAAGAAAAAATCAAATATGGCAGCAATAGTTAGTGATGAGTAGTCGATTATATTCAAATGAATGTCTCAAAAATTATATTTAGTTATCCCTATTCACTTAGTCCTTTGTGAACAGTTGTGAGAAACCCTTTAACCTTTATGGCTCACCTAAATCCAAGCTCTATTACATCCTTGAATAAAAATATTTTTGGTCTATGATAGCATATAATTTATATAGAAAAAGATTGGTGAATTTGCAAGATTATAGTAGTGTGATTCTTTAAAGGGAGTCTTGAGCTAAATACTAACCCTTAAACACTTGAGTGAAATGAGTGAATACTGTAAAAATCGATTTTAGTTTTATACTTGCCTTTAATCTATAGTGCCTCAATTTGATCTTGTTTATGTGAATTGATGAAAATCAATTATGATATGTATAGTAGCCTAATTCTTGAGTTTGCTAAATTTGAAAGATTGCATGCATTTAGTTTCTTTGAAAATGAATCGATAAAGTTTGATGGTTGGGTTTAATGTGCTCGAGGATGAGTAAAAGGTTAGTGTGGGAGAGTTTGTTAATGTCTTTATTTTCCATCTTTTTATTATGGATTTAATATTATAATCATAAATTCAATTGGATATAATCATGTAGTCCAGTGGTCTAATTCGAATTGTAATTAATGATGGTTATAGAAGTGTGTTTTTCATTGTAGAAATGACCTTTCTTAGAAGGAGGATGTCTCTGTTATAGGAAAAATTCGGACAAATTTTTGGTAACTTTCTCGTAAAATGTGGCATCAAGATTTTTCACATAATATCTACTGCTTTACAGTGAATAACAAGTTAGAGTGTATTCTTTAAGTAATGTAAAATTGGTTTAGCCTAAAGGTTCTAATAACTCCTTCTACTTTCTTTCCTGTAGATCAGTCAAAAGTAGAATTCTTAACTCCAAGATGTTAGGTTCAACACAGAAGAGTGCGTTCCATTTGTGAGTTAATATCATGATTATGGGTATACACTAAAATTTCATTTTCATACTCATCATTAAAATTATTATCATTATCATATCCACATATAATACTTATCCATATGTGTATGGATATATATATATACATTTTTTTTTTGTTATATTGAGTTATGATGTGTAATAGTGTAGAATATAAATGTAGGATGAGTTACAAAATAGGCGTCACCAAGTTGTGTGCATAGTGAGAATTAGTCATGTATAAGATTGATTTGATTTATTGATTGAGATATGATATAATTAAGAAAGTTTGGTTAAGTTACATGGGACGCCAATTGATACATGGTTTTATGGCATAGTTGTAGTTGGTTCAACTGAATTACTTTCAGATGAAAACCATGTTGTAGTGAGACTATAGTTGATTTGGTTAAGTTACTCTTAGAGAACAATCCATTATATTTGGAATAAGTGGCCTACATGGAATAAGAGAGCTATTGTACTTAAAGTTTATAAGAAAAGGGATGTCCTAGGGCCTTCCTCAATCCTCTATCATTTTATGACATGACATTGCCATGCAAAATACATGTATATCTATTTATGTAAATATATATATTATATATCTACATGTGTAGATATGGCATATTATACATCATGTGTAAGTTTCGGTACATAATATGATTATAGCATTAGTTCACACAGAGAGGTATGATTCCTTTGAGTTATTTTTCATAATCTTTCAATATAAACCTCCAATGGCTGGATCCTTCTCTAGACTTCTTCTTCTCTAACGATATTATGCATGATTTGATATTAATATACCCTTTGACTCTACAGAGTCACAGTGACCTTTTACTTGTTGAATTCTCTTTTATATTATCCATATCAGTGTTGTAGCGTGTTTGTGAACATGAATGTGATATTTTATTCATAAGAGTATGGATTTGATTTGTTTTGAAATTTTATCATTATTGTTGATTTTGGACTTTGATGACATTTTAGGATTACTAGGGGTCCAATATATCTTGGATTTACTATTCTTTTAGGACTGATTGCAGTTTGGGGTTTGGATCATGACAAAGTTGGTATTAAAGCATGATTTTAAATTTGAATTACTAAGTTTTCAAATTAAAGTTTGTTCTCCTTTAAACTATTATGGCATTAAGATTGTATTTGTCTTGAATTATTATCCTTACTTCTAATTTTCCAGGACACCATTAAGACTTTTGTTGTGCCTAAAATCTTATTCTTATTCCTTGTCAATATAAAGAAGAGCAGAGCCTTAGTGTGAACTTGAAGTAGTTACTGATAAAAAATCAGTTCATGATGAGACAATGGCTGCACTTTTACAAGCAAGGCGTAAGGGCAGGCTTAAGATGACCCAGCAGTATAAGGTGTGAGTGTTGGTGCTATAGCAACTAGTCTTGTTGGATTACAGAATACTATAACTATCTTTAATTAGACTATTTCTTTAATGCATCAAATAATTTAAAATAGATGTAAAGGTATGATAGATGCAAAAACTGTCACGTGCTATACGAGGATTAGTAAGGTTACCTTTGATAGTACAAAGGATGCCATGGATTTCCTTAATAATATAGAAATTTCAAACTAAGATGCTATTGATAGAATTGGGTCAGGGACCTAGATTAGTTGTACACTCGTTTTCATTATTGGTCAATCTTTGATTAAGATTTCATAACGGTATTTGACAAAGGACTTTTCCTAAACGATTCTTATAGTTCAGTTATCAATTCAGGTGACTGCACTAGATCGGTTTATTCAAATTATTCAACTAATTATGAATACCTTGTTATGAGATGAATTTAGATAGAGATTCATATGACAATTTGGTCTACTATCATAAAGAGATGTTTATACAAAAAGAGATGTTATAGATGACAGTTGTTTCACTTTAGGAAAGGTGATAGATCAATTAACAAGTATGCCACATAATTCTATAAACTAATGCAGTATGTAAAAGATATGACTGATTAGAGCTAGATAATGAAAAATTAAAAGCTGTGTTTAAACAATGTTTATGACCGAAAAGATACATTTAAATAACTAGAAATTATATTAAAATAATACATTTAGCTCAAAAATTGCATCGTAATGATTAAAAGTTATTAAAATATTATTTTTTATAAAAAATTTATGTTGAAAATTTAAAATTAAATTAAAATAATACTTTTAACTGACTTTTATCCAACAAAAAATTATAAGACCAAAAGCCAACATGCTCAATTAATATGAGAAATTAGACGAGTAATTTTTAACATTTTGTGTTATTTTTAAGGGTAATTTAAGAAACCTAGTTCTTAAATAACTTGTGATCACTAGATAAAGTATAGATATGTCCCTTTAAAATTTTATATCAGTATAAATTTCATTCATCAGTCGTGATCCAATAGATATGAATCTTTTGTGATAATTTTAACCCAACTTGAAATGATCAAAATAAGCTTAAAATTACATAAAAGAATTTGTAACATGACCAATTACTACATCAACTTGCATAATGGTCTCCTTAAATTATCAAAATTGCAATAATTATTTTAACTTATGGATCGACACAAATTCTAACTTGTAACCTATCTCTGTTGCAAAGCCATCAGCTTTGACATGCTTGAAATAGAAATGCCTAAATTCTATTAACATTAATTCCCTATTCTCTTAGCATTGATGAGGCCTAGATGAAGAGCAAGTGGACCTTAAGCCACTACTGTAATCTCCAAAGGCTTGCCTGGGCACTGAATTGCTCCAAGAATTTGACAACTGCTTGGGGCCACTGTGGCTCCAAGAATCTGTATTAAAAAGGCCATGCATGCTCCCTCTGCCCCAAACATCACAATCTGTAAGGGCCTATCCTGAGTTCTTTAATCTTCGGTGTTTAGGCACATGTTTTCCAGGGGTAGGTGCAACAACAGCCAGGCTCTGGCCTAGATCCAGTAAGAAGTTTTAAAGGCCTAGAAAACCCCGTAGATGATCTCCCCAAAAGGGCTTCTCTCCTCAGCCTTTCTTTTTCTTGAGTTCCCGCTCCCTTGGTCTCTGCTTCATGACAATCCCATCCAATTTTTCTTGACATTCAGCCTTCTCTCTCCTTTGCCTCTCAGCCTCTGCATGTCTCCTAATATAAATGTGATAAAGGCATAGGTAGATATAATTCACAAGTGAATTTGATGGTTCTACAAAAGATGGCATTACTTCAAGTCATCATAGAAACTTATACTAAAACACAATAAATTAATCATCATATATCAAAAGTGATATTACATATATCACTCACCGTATGTTGTATCAACAAAAGAGAAATTGTACTACAATGTTACTAACTTTACCAAAACATTAATATCCTCATGTTATCATCATTCTCTAGTGGTCTCAAACTATCTTCAAAATGATCCACATGGGAATTTATACATAAACTCCCATACTTATACATATCCAAATCTCTTTACACTGAGCGTGAACTCAATGAATGTTATCTCATCTATCTTAGTACCAAAATTATCCTTGTCTCTACCTTCATATCTCATGTATAGTATGGAAGTCGCAATCATTTTTCAATAAGTACTTACATCAAAGAGGAAAAACAACACCTCATGACTTGAAATAGAATTTCAATGACATCAATGTCTATTTTTATAGTACTTGGTCTAGTTGGAGTTAGTTCTTTGAGAGTTTGTTTTATCTATTTTCTTATTGATTGAAAAACCAATTTATGGGAACGAGACTACAAAAAAATATTATTTCAATTGTGCATCTTCTTACTAAAGGATTTTTCTTATCCACTAAAAAAATAATGGCATTCTTCTAACTTGTTCTTTAACATCAAATTAAATGCAAGGTTATTGAGATGGAAAAGTAGAAGATAAAGTGTTATAGCTTCTAAATTCTCATATTTTGGAAAGGCATGCATATATGTTTACGTTAACTATTGTGTTCCACTTTGCTAACCCTTCCACTTAAACTCAAATAACCCTTCCTTTATTCATTAAACACATTATGTTAAGAATATATCATGTGCTTCTATTCCGCACAAATAATATTCTCCCTATATACTTAAGCAACTAAAACTACATGTATATGTAAAATAATAGTGCCTAAAGGATCTACTATTACAAAAAGGTGTGTAAAATGATGTAAAAATAACAATGTTTATACGATTCATGTGAAAAACCTCACAAAAAAAATCCAAATTCAAATTTCAATAATTTTGTTATCACTTACCTTTGGTAATTAATGTGTATATAAAGTGTATGGCACTAGCTTCTCTTTTATCCATAAATCGAAACAACAAAAATAGTTCCTTTTTTTTCCTCCTCTAGATTCTCTTATCTTCTCATGCTACTATCCTCTCTACAAGCAAAATACATAAGGAGTAGAATTTGCACTGTTCTCCCAACCAAAGATGACATAGCAAGTGTGCTGCATTGCCTATTACATAATGTAAGGAGAACACCTCTTTTTCTATTTAATGACATTGTTTTCTACATTTTCATTAGTTTTTTTAATGGAGAATAACAAGGGGGTTAGTGGTAGTTTTAAAAAATTAGGGATTAAAATGAAAAGGAGTCAAAATACAATGAATATGGTGTCATTAACAATTTATTAATTTAGTTGATTGACTTTGCCTCCCTTTCTTATGTTTATCACATGTTTTTTTGCTTTCTATTTTTTCATTTTTAGCATCAAATCATTTTCTCTTTTACAAATTAGTTCTTATGCTATTTTCAAGTTAATCATTTCTTCTTTTCTTTGGCATTCCTAGGTTGTGCTCTAACTGGCTGGCTTTTCCAGTGTGGTGAGAGTCCATGACCTTCCATTCCAAAGGTGACAAGAAGCTTTTCTAGGCTACCATAAGGTTCCTCATATACAATATCTAGAAGGAGAGAAATATAAGGTTGCATAGAGGTGCGGACAACAGGCTTGCAGTGCATATTTAAATAATGTGGCATAGCATCAGGAAAGTTATCAAAATCAAAGACTTGGAGTCTACCTTGTCCCCTGAGCTTAGAACTGCTTGATGTGTGCAGGTTTCTGTCCTATTTTGTATTTGGCTTGATGGAGGAGTGGCGGGGGTTTTTTAGATGCAGGTCTGTTGGATTAAGTGGTGTATTGTGTAGCAGTCTGAAGGTTTCTATGTGTGCTAGGATTGATTGGCGGCAGGTTTTTTGAGTCTTTACTCGAATCCCCTTTGTTAGTCTTGCTTTAGTCTGTTGGTTTGCAAGTTTGTGGATTAGTTGTTTTCTCGGGTTTGTAGTGGTTAGTTGTTGGCTTTGTTTTGTAAGTTGTTGTTTCTTTGGTAGTTGGCCCTCCTGGGTCTTGGTTGTTGTTTTGTTTTGTTGGCCTCTGGTTGACATTGTAACTCAGTCAATTCGTTAATTAATTTCAATTTAAAAAAAATATTTTTAAAATTTCTACACTGTAATATAAAACTCTTAAAAAACAAATAAAACCTAGAAAAAGAAAGCTACTTTATGACTAAAAACAAAATTAATTAAAAGAATTAATTGAGAAAATTCTAAATAAAACATCTTAAAACATAAAAACAAAGTGATTTTAAATGTTAATAAAAGAACACAAAATTAACAAAGACAAAAAAGTATTTTTTGTTATTAATATTTTATTTGCAAATGATAGTTACAAATAAATAAATAAAATATTAAAAAGTTAACATATACAATTGTATAAGAAAAAAAAAAGATAAGAAGACCACAAAAGATAAGATAGATAAGATAAAGGAATTCCTTTTAATTAGACTTATGGAGGCACAATTGACATTGTTTCCATCTTTTCTTTTAATATTTCTTTCTTTTAAACGAGGATATTTATAAGTAATAGGAAAAAAACGTGAACAGTAAAGAAAATACTATTGAAGCATAATTTGAAAAGAAATAAACGTAATTTAAGTTAAAAATAGAAGTATCACTATTAATTCAAGTTAACTTGACTCATAAATACTGTAGAAATTTAGTAAATTTTTTATCAACAGAGAAAAAGTAAAAAGTAAGGAAAGGTTACAAAAGAAAGGAGAATTATTGAAAGTAAAATATGATTAAAATTGATCTAAAACATACTCAATGACGATTTTAATTTTAAATAAATTTTATTTCTACAAATAATCAAGAAAGAAATAAATTGTAAATTTAAATGTGTTCAAATGATAAATAGAAAAAGACTAGATGAAAAAGCTGAAAAGAAAAATGATTTAGGATAAAACCAAAAATAGATTGTGAGCCTCCTTAAATATAATGATAAAGAGTTAAGATTAATGATAATAAAGATAAAGTAACGTGCGGAAGAAAATTCAGGTATAAGAAAAGTATATCTTTTAAACAATCATGAACAGATAGTATTGCCTAGATAATATCATAGGCGCGTAGCACTAATCATATATACGTACAAATTATTCACTGATTTAAAACATGTTGATAAGTTTTTTTCCCTCTCCAGAAAGCTGTTTTGTATCTTTATTTTCAATGTTTTTTTTTCTTCTAATGGGTCTTCTAAATACAGTAAATTACTCAACCTTTTTTTTTTTTTACCAATATCTAATCAAAACATTATTTAGTTGTTTATCTTTCACATTTTAAAAGGTAAAAGGTACAATTTACCTTTTGACATTTTTAAAAAAGTTTAAATTATTCCTTAACATTTTTTAAAGTATTACTTAACTTCTTAATGTTTATAAAATGATGTATTTTACTTCTTAACATTTATAAAATGGTGTAAATTACTCATTTAATACTAAATTTATTAAAATTTTATTAATTATTTTTTTAATAATTAATTAATAGTTTATTTATAAAATATTGATAAAATTAACATTCATTTAATAAGATTTTAACAAAATTAGTGTTAATGGGGTAAATTATACTATTTTGTAAATGTTAAGGAATAATATCTACTATTTTGTAATATTATGAGGTAAATTATATCATTTTATAAACGTTAAAAAATAAAATAGTATCTTTAAAAACTATTCATATATATTTCATTGCATGAGGAGAAGTTGTGTAGGTATAGGAGTGTGCCTTCTTTAGCAAATTATCGCCATTCCAGAGAGCAACAAGGGGTCTACAACAATAACATGTCTACCAGATGTCTACCAGTCACATAGGTAGTTCCTTTACATTAATAACCATAGACTTCAATGATGCAAGTAGATGTGTAGAAATAAACATGATTAAATATTGTTGCAGTGTGGAATTATGTTACTTTTGGACTATATCTGTGTTTGCTTTTCCAATAGTCATTAACTTTTGTGAATGTTATGGATTTATAACAAACTTATAGATTTCAAAGATGCTATGGTCAAGAATTTTATGCGCAGCTTGAAGTTTTTGTTACAGTTAGAACAAAAAATAAATAGTCGATTAAGAAAGGAGATCGAGGTATTGAAAGCAAATGTGATTTTTTTCTCTAGTGTTGTCACTGAATTTTGCAACAGTTTTATAGAGCATGACTTTTCATGTTCTATTCTTTTGATTTCAACAATGACATCCATGCCTATGTTCTGTGTAAAGAGGTTACCAAAAATGGTGCAATGCTTAGCAAGATGGCCATTAGTTCTTGTGCTCCAAAAAACAAATGTGGTCTGGAAGAATATGACGAGGGCTCATCAAAATGTCAATAGGTTAAAGTTATAGTTATAAGTGATGACAATGATGGCGACGACGACGACGAGTTTCTCTAGCTACGTCTTTGTATGGGAATGGCATATATTCACTGCTTAGTGTATTTTGCTTCTTCCTCTTCTTCTTCTTCTTCTTCTTCTTCTTCTTTTTTTCTGATTAGTAGTTATGTAAAATTTCCATGTTCCAATAATTGATGGATTTGGGACATTGCTATGTCGCATTTAGTAAGCCTAAAGCTACAGAAACGCTGAATTTATTATAATATGTGTTAAACCATTTTTTGTTTCAAGATGCAATGTATCTAAAATGCCATGTTTGTTAAACCTTTATTGCATGAAATGGACATGGACAGGTAGTAATGATTTTTATTCAATTCAAGTAATATAAGGATGAAGCAACATTTATCAGAGGATATATTTGTCTTACTACTGTTAGTTTTACTTTAAAAATGTGTCTTACGTAAAGTTTTTAATTTCGTTTCGTATCGGTTGGTAACGGCCGGAACACATCGTACTAGCTAGTGAACGAAACGAAAAAGGCAAATACCGTTCCGAGTTTAAATACTGATCAGTATCGTGAGGTATTATATTGGCAATAACTATAAATTATAATTCTAATTTACAATTAGAATTAGATAAATTCAAACTCCTTTGAACTC
>JAOXYD010070343.1:0-12662 GCA_028565735.1 Pinacopodium congolense | reverse complement strand
CTTAAATTGAATTTCTTGAACAAAGTGTAAACTAAATTAATAGGGTGTGTAGATATTAATCCTTGTGGGATCGATAACCGTTCTTTACTACAAGTAAGACCCGTATACTTGAAGTTTTGAGCGTAAAACTCGTAGTAGTTTGTTTTTACAACGAATAATGACTCAACAATCAATCATAGGTAAGGAAATTGCTTACCCCCATTTACTCACATATTTGAATGCAATTAGAATATATAGAATGGCAAATGATTTAGGGAATGGACCCATAAAATCAATGCCCCAGACATCGAATATCTAATAGACCAAAATGTTGTTCAATGGAATTTCTTGCCTTCTGGAAATGTTTCCAGTTCTTTGGCACTAATTACAAGTTTTTATAAAGTTAAATGCATCCTTAAATAATGTGGGCCAATAGTATCCTGATTCTAGAACCTTATATGCATTTGTAGCTAGCCCGAAGTGTCTTCCAAATTTCCTTGAATGACATTGAGTTAAAATAGGAAGAACTTCATCATTAGTCATAAATCTTGTTATAATTCCATCACCACATATGTTGTATAAGAATGGATTATACAAAAGAAATTTCTTTACACCAGAAAGCAACTTCCTTCATTGCTAATAAGAAAAATCATAAGGAATAAGCTTGTCAACTGGATAATTGACATAATCGGCATACCACGACAAATCATCCTTAAATGCTAATAGATGCTCCTTAGGAGATCTTAAATGTTATGTTCAGCACCTTTTTCCATAACTTCCTCACTCATTCTAGACAAAAAATCGACAAAAAAATTTCCAGTACCCTTCTTAGATTTGATTTTGATATCAAATTCATAAAATAATCAAATCCATCTAATCAACCTTGGTTTTGCATAAGGTTTTATCATTAAATACTTTAAGGCCGCATGATTAGTGTATACTATTACCTTTCATAAAATCAAATAAGAACGAAACTTATCAAACACAAAGATAACAACAAGAATTTCTTTCTCAGTCGCAGTAAATAAATAGGATGAAATATCTTATCTTTTCTTAGCCCAAGAACTGCACCAATGGAAAAATCAGTTGCATTGCACTTTAATTCGAAAGGAAGAGACCAATCTAGTGAGAGTATAATTGGTGAGCTTGTAAGCTTAGACATTAAAAGCTCGAAAGAGTGCATACACTTCTCATCAAAATTAAACATTGCATCCTTGGTTAAAAGATCAGTAAGAGATTTAGAGATCTTAGAAAAATCCTTTATAATCATCATGTAGAATCCAGCATGACCTAAGAAACTTCTAATTTCTAGAACTGAATTTGGAGGTGGGAGTTGAGCAATGACCTCTATCTTTGCTGGATCTACTTCTATACCCTTACTAGATAACTTATAACCCAGTACAATACACTCTTGCATCATGAAGTGACATTTTTCTCAATTTATAACTAAATTTGTCTCTTCACATCTCTTAAGCACCTTATCAAGATTTTGTAGACAAGAATCAAAAGACATTAAGAACCTTGAAAAATCATCCATAAAAATTTCAATTCATGACTCAATCATATCAATAAAAATGGCAATCATGTAGCATTAGAAGGTGGAAGGGTATTGTATAACCCAAAAGGCATACGCCTATACGCAAATATGTCATAAGGAAAAGCAAAAATTTTTGCTCTTGTTCCTCCGAGGCAATTGGGATCTGTAAATATCTACTATACTCATCCAGTGCATATTGAAAACTATGTCCCACCAATCTCTCTATATCTTGATCAAGAAAAGGAAGTGGTAAATGGTCCTTTCTAGTGATGTCATTCAACTTTCGATAGTTAATACACATACGACAACTAGTGACCCTCCTTGTTTCTATTTACTAATTTTACTCATTTTGGATCACATTAATGCCTCATTTCTTTGACACGACTTAAACTAAGTGAACCCAAGGTGAATAAGATATTAGATAAATTATCTCGGCATATGGCAATTTTATAGGTTCATTCTTAAAATTTCCTTTATGTTTGGGTTTAACTTACACTATGGTTGTACAAAAGACTCACTGCCCTGTTCTATAAATATTTTATGTGTACAAATAGAAGGGATCAATCCCTTAATATCCAAAATTGTCCAACCTATAGCCTTAATATGCTCCCTTAAAACCCTTAACAACTTATCTTCCATGATGTCATCTAAAGCTGATGAAATAATTACTGGCAATTGTGATGTGGGATTTAAAAAGGCATACTTCAGATGAGCTGGAAGATGCTTTAGTTTTAATTTAGGTGGCTCCTTTATTGATGGCTTTGTTAAAGACTTAATAGACCTTTCCAAAGTCTTAAGTCTCATCAAAGGATGCCATGCTGAACATAGCTTCCTTGCATCCAGAGCTTCTAAAACTTCAACTACTTCATTTCCATTTGGATCTATTGACTAAGAATGAATCAATACTTTCTGTAATGGATCCAAACAAAACTCAAATGTAGGATTTCTAAAACAATGCTAAACTCATATAAAATTGTAACAATTAATGTGTATTGGATGCTACATTGCTTTAGTCATATAAAACTTGATTTCTTCTTCTTGGAATCTCAAAATTAATTAACTGCCATGCACCTCAATTTGTTCCATTACTATGGCCATAAATGGGCTTTCGAGGATAATCGGCACCTTACTATCTTCTTCCATATGTAACACCAAGAAATCCACGGGAAAGATAAACTTATCAACCTTAACTAAGACATCCTCAATAATCCCATGTGGATAAGTAATTGAAAAATCTGCCAATTGTAATGAAATTGTTGTGGGTTTTGTTTCATCCAATCCTAATTTATTGAAAATGGAGATGGGAATTATATTAATACTAGAAACCATGATCCATAAGTTCTCTCTCTATTTTCAAACTGCCTATAGCACGAGGAATGACAAAACTACTAGGATCCTTTAGCTTAGGTGGAAAATTCTTCAACAGGAACGCAGAACATTCTTCAATGAGCATAACAGTTTCAAATTCATCTAATTTTCTCTTTTTTGATAGAATGTCTTTTAGAAATTTTTCATAGCTTGGAATTTGTTCTATGGCTTCTGCAAATGGGATGTTAATATGTAATTCCTTAAACATTTCAACAAACTTCACAAATGTCTTATACAATTTTTCATTCTTTAACCTTTGTGGATAAAGAACACATGGTTCGATTTGATCATGAGTTTCAACGACCATTTCCTTACCTTTTTCTTTCTTCATTACTGCTTCCACTACAATTTCATCATTTTGATCATTTTCTGCTTCATCTTTCTTTTCTACTTCTTGACTCTCTACTTCCTTACGATTTCTCAAGGTTCCATTGCATGCTCTCTTGGATTGGCTTCAGTAATACTTGGGTGCTTACCAGGATGCTTTTCTTGTAAAATTTGAGCAATTTGGCGAAATTGAGTGTCTAGATTCTTAATGGATACTTCATAATTTTGGAAATGAGACTCATTACCTTACATAAATTTAAGTATTGTCTCTTCTAAATTTGATTTTGTAGGAGGAGGTGCGTTTGTTCTAAATCTTGGAGGTGGGGCTTTTTCTTGTGTTGTCTAAGTTGGGGTTTGCTATGTGTTCTATTTATCACATCAAGAAAATTTCGAGTGGTTTCTCCTTCCAGTGTTATAGGTATTGGAGCAAAGATCATTCCTTTGCTTGTTTTAGCTTACAAATTGTGCTTAATCAGGCTATCTAGCAAAGAGACTACCTACTTGACAATCTATTGAAGTATGAGATGGGTTACCATAATGTTCAAATTCTACTTGGCTCGTATGTCCACTACTTCTAACTCCACTAACCAAAATATCCAATTTCATATTTAACAAATCCATCTGGGCCATTAAAGCAACTGTGCCATTAATAGCATGCATCCCATATCTTCTATCAAATGATAGGATTCATTTGGAGTCTTATGTATGAAACTACCTTCAGCAACAACGTCGATAATGTAGCGAGAAGAGGGTGCAAGGCCTGTGTAAAATATATCCAGTTGTTGCCAGGTATTGAAACCATAGCCAAAATTTTTTTCCAACATTTCCCTGTATCTCTCTCATGCCTCATATAAGCTCTCATTTTCATATTTAACAAAAGAACATATTTCTATCTTCAATTTTACAATTTTTGTGAGAGGGAAAAACTTAACTGGGAACATCTTCATTAGTTCGTCCCATGTTGTAGTAACCAGGTGGGTGTATATTCAACCATGCTTTAGCCTTGTCTCTAAGGGAAAATGGGAACAATTTGATTCTAAACGCATTATCTAAAACTCAATTACTCTTAAAAATATTACAAATATCTAGAAAATTACGTAAGTGTTCATTTGGATCTTTAAGAGCTAATCTACCAAACTGAGAAGCTCGAAACATTGACATAATGCTATAAGGGATTTAAAAAATGTTAGCATTTATCCTAGGCCAGACAATGCTAGCCATATGTTTCCTTATATTTCCTAAAGCTATACCTCTCATAGTTAAGGGTTTAGCACCCTCAATAGGTCTATTTTCTATTGGTTTAGGTGGGTTGATTTTTTATTTAAGTGATTGGTTAAAAGATTGTTCACTAGAGGTCTCTACTCCTACAAATTTAGATGTGCTCGCTTAAGTTTTGATCCCCTAATATGTATACAAATTTAAAATTAAACAAGAAATTAAACTAAAAAACACATTTAAAAAATAAAAGCACATAAAGTAAACTAAAAAAGTGATAAAACAAATATAAGCCCTATAAACAATAATAACAGCTATAAACTAATATTCACAAATTCTTCCTAGTATTCCAATTATGAATAGTATCGCTGGGGTCAAATAATTGATGGTTGGTTTCTATAACTGCAAATTCTTTCAAATTAATTCTAAATTAATATTCTTTTAAGCACACTTTTCTCAATTCAATTTTAAACCAACACTTGTGGCAAATGCACCAGTCACAAGTAATAAGTGGAAGTATTTAAGATCCAAGTATCATTCCCAGGGGGATACTTTGCTAAATTGCAAGTACTATGGAAAATTTGGTCACAATTATATAGAGAATCCCAATTGAATATAAACATAAAATAAAATAACCAAATAAACTTAAAAGCTCCAAGTTATGCAGAATAACTTAGTTCGATAAAAGAAATTGTCTTAATTGATAAAATTGGATAGGAAGAATTTGTTCTTCAATGACCCGAATGGATTAAAAATGGATGAAGGGAGTTATTCTAGGATCACTTCACTCAATGTAAGCAATGCCATGGTTAAGTCAAGTCTTAATCTCTAAATACTTTAGTTGCAGTTTAGTTATCTCACAATCTTAAACATGAGGCTCTAAAACCAAGAAGTTTAATCTAAAAAGTCCAAATTTCAAAATTTAACCCTCAAGATAAATCAAAGTTTAGTTATTCAATGATTTAAATCAGGTTTCTTAAGGATTTGTCCAATAAATTAGGTAGATTTCTCAGATTCTAACTTATTTCTTAACTTTATCTTACATGTTTAGTGTAAAACAATCATTAATCCCTTCCAAAAGCAAAGAACAACCCTTAATCTAACATAGAAACATGTTTAGAACATTCTCAGGTCATTTTAGAAACAAATCCTAATAAAAACAGATTCAACAACTCCTTTAAAGCAAGAAATAAATTGAACTCATCATATTAAGCATATTCTTGCACAAATGATAAAGAAAGGTGAACTTAATAGATGAAAATTTGTAAAAATACACCAATATCTGGCTCTAAACATTTTTACAAGGTTGAATCATGTGTATTGAGCTTCAATAACTCTAAAATATATCTTAGATCTACAGAACAAGGTGAGAAATGTGAAGAACAAGAGAAAATAACCCTGAGCTTCTCCTAAGGTTCTCTTAATCTAATTTCTCTCTCAAATCCATCTTTTTCTTTATCCAACTCTTACATAAATGAGTTCTCTAAGTCCTTATATGTGTCAGCTACAAGTGGAGAGCAACTAGGGCAAGTTACAGCAAGTGGAGAAGGATATCTAGCTGGAAATTTGTTGACTGCTACTTAAATAGCACTTGAAAAGAGTTAAACGAAGTTTGTGAAGCATCATCGTTTTAGTCTCTGACTTTTGGATAAAATGACACTTGGCAAGGTTGAACGGCATCACTCAAGATTCATCATTTTACTCTAAAATTTTAAATCTTAGTAGCCCTTTTCTCAGATTTTCTGAATTAAATCAACTTCAATTGCAATGTTCAACAATCAAAAACATAATTAAGCCGATAAACATCATGTAATCAATTATACAAAAATTTAGCTTAAAAAGGAGGCAAATTTCTATCAATTGTCACTTATTTGATGACCTTTAATGAAAGCTAATTAGTTACAATTGATAATTTGAGGTAGAATAATTCTAAACTTGTTAGCTAAATTTTTTTTGTATATCCTTATAAATCATGTCGCATTAAGAAATAGGTTTGTAATCTGTAACACAAGAAGGATTAGCTCTCTTAGGATGGAGTGAAATAAAAGTAGGATTGAATTACTTAAGTAATTTTTCATGACAAACAAACTTGAATAGCAAGAGTAATATCATTCCCCATAATATTCCAAGTTTTCTAGAAGAAAAAGAAACATTTAAACCATTAAGACTACGAGGCTTGTTAAGGATAAAATAATTTAAAACATCCTTAATCTCTTGAGCAGTAACAAGAGCAATTATTCCGTTTTCCTAGAGTATTTTGAAGTAACAAATTTTGGATCTCATCAAACTTGAAGCTTCTATGGCCACTAGCATTAATAAGAGAGTGAATATTATTTTTGTTCCTATTGGTAAGAACAGAGACATGGAAGAATTTCATATTTCTATCAATCTCTTTCAACCATTTAATATGAGAAAATTGTTTATCAAAACATTCTTGATACTATAAAAATTTTAGCAAATTTTTTATAAGCTCTCTTTCTAGCTTAGTAAGAGTGACATCATTTAGATTAAGTCTCATTTAATTCTAGATGTTATTAAGATATGCCTGATTATTAAGATAGGCCTAATTACTCTCAACCATATCATTAATATCTCCTACCTCTTTAGTTTTTTAGATTTTGAGAGTCATCTTTTTAAGTTTAGTAATAACACAATATATAGTAGTGCCAAAAACTATAGTAAGCCAAGCTTTTTCAATAGTTTGATTAAGATGAGATAGAAGGAAATTTTAAATTTTGAAAAGGGAAGCTCTATGACACTTAGGTATTATAAGATTAACCACAATAAGAGAATTGTTAGAGATATTATGATTTTCAATTAGACTATAAGAACCACGAAATACAAATATCCAATCTTAGTTAATTAAGGCTTTTCCAGTTTTCTAGAAATAAAAAGTTCACCCTCCTATTTATTAGGCTAAATAAAAATTGATCAGCTAGTATTTAAATCAAAAAGTGCATAATCATCAATATACTTCCAGAAGTATGTCATACTAGTAAAAGTAGTAGCACTAACAGGAAGAGCTTCATGAAAATAAAAAATAGGGTTGAAGTCACCAGCTATAAGTGATAAAGAGAGGAGGAATAGAAAATGAGTCCTAATTCTAGGCTATCACTAGCCTAACATTGTTATTTTGTGATAAGATACTAATAATACTCCAGTAACGAAATAAAAAACCATAGGTCCTATCTCAACAAAGAGGAGACTTAATCATAGTTTTAATTAAACAAAAAAAAAGGAAGTAGAGAAAGACTCAATGAGGATCTTTACACTTAATTGCTTTTTAGAATTGTTAGGACCTCTAACATTCCAAAAAACTAAAGACATAGTAATAAAAGAAAAGAAAAGAAAAACTATCTAATAAAAAACTCAGTTTTAGTTTTCTATTTAGATTTCCCATATCTCCTAACTGTGAATTCAACATCTACTTGATCTTCTTGGATTTGAATTGAATGGGCCCATTAATCATAGTTAGTAATTGATTCAAAATTAGATAAAGTACGAGAGTTATTAAAAACTCTAAGAGTAGGAGTAAGAGCATCCCGAAGGCACATCTCTACATTCTCTTATTGAATTCGATCTTCCATGTGGTCTTCATAGATCCTTAGCTTCTTTCTCTCTTAAGGATCTACCTGTACACTTGATTCAATAATAATTTGTCCCTATTCAGTAAGTTGAGTAGCATTCTAATCATCATGATTCTTGACTAATTGATTCTCCTTTAGATTCAGTAGCTCCTACTGCATGCCTATCTGAAACTTCCTATTATTAGGCTTTCATTCCTCGTTATGCGCTTGTTGATTAGGTCTCCATTCATATTTGGCATGTACTTCCTTAAAGGCAATGTCTGCATCCTCATTATAGGTAGTTATTTGATAGTTGTTCAGCTAAGACTTCTAGATATCTACCTTAAAATACAAATGAGCATAGTTTACCATATAATCTTTGCTATCAAGGCATTCATCATTAATGGTCTCCCAAAAGAAAGTTGTCTAGTATTTAAGAGGAATAGGATATAAGCACACCCAGACAGGTGTAGACCTAATCTCTTCCTATGCACTAGCATTTAAAATTCATTTTTTTGAAAACAAAAGCTTACCCTAGATATGCCAGGGGCAATTTTCCAAAATTGCTTTCATCCTATCTTTATAATCAATTTAAAAGAGGGATTGGTTCAAATTTGTAATTAAAATTTCCATTGAACCATAAGATTTCCATGACTTTGAGAGCATACCATTAAAAAACTAACTAGGACTTTGATGAGTTGAGTTTCCTCTTTCCTTGCTAGCTCTTAAGGAGGACCAATGACTATTTGGTTATCCTTTACCTCCTTTACCTTTAGGTGGTGGCATGTTAGTGATTTCTCAATTGACAATTCCTTCGAAAACTCAAAGACAATTGATTTCGAAGTCCTAGGTAAAGGCACTATCTCTTGGACAATCTGGGTAGAGCAAGCTTGCTCATTCAGGTTGAAGGTAATTGTGGATAATTTTGTCCATGATGTCTAAGATTGAGCAAGTAAAAGATTTGAACTAGGGTTATGTTTGGGACTAGGTTATGGAGGTAAGGAGAAGGAAGAGATTGGGATGATCTTGGGATTTAGAGAAAGAATTTGAAAACTAGGGTTAGAATTTTTGGAATTAAAATTTGAAACTAGCAACTGAAAATAAGGGTTTTTAATCGGCAAGGGAACTAGAAGAGAGGGTAAGTCCATTAAGTGGTTGGAATGAGATGGCGAGATGGAGGTTAGGGTTAATTGAAGTAGGGAAACGGTAATAAGAGTAAACACAGAATCAGAGGGGTGACGAAACTGTTAATATAAGAACATAAGAGGGAAAAAAATACTGAAAATAGAAATCAATGGAAGGAAAAAGGAAAAAAAGACTACGACTAGACCAAAACACCAAAGACTTCTTACAAAATACAAAATTCTTAATTGTTCACTCAGTTGCTTACTCATTTTTTCTTTCACTCCGATCACTAATTAATCTAACACATTTTTTTTAATGTTAAGCACTCTTTAAGGGATTCTTTTTTATGAAAGTTGTGGTATATAGTGTTAAAAAAATTAAAAGAAAGTTCCATTGTGCTTTAATTGATTTTGGATAGTATATATTGTTTTTATTTAGGAATATTATTAACATAGACGCTTGAGGAGGTTTACTTGTTGAGTATGATTCATGAGTGCCTCCTTATCTTTCCTTTTATTCTCAATTAATGAAATCAACATGCTATGTTTATACTTTGGATTAAATGGTTAATGAGTTTAAATGATTTATAGACCTTGGAATTAAGAAACTATACATTACTTTACTTGGCTTAACATTTTGAGTTCAATTATCCTTTATATGCTTATTATAATACTTGTAGGTGATTATATAGATTATATATTATAAGTGTTGGGAATGCATATGTTTAGTCTCATATGTGTTAGGGGTATTTGCAGAAAACTAAATGGGGAAGCAACATAACATGTTGAGTGTCCTTGCATTAGTTATATAGTTCCTCATTACTATCCATCCTCTAATGATGATGCTTGATGGAGCTAGAATTAGCAACCAAATTTGATTATCAATTTTTTATTTTTTCATTTAGTTTTATTTCCATTTCTTGACAAATATTTAACATTTAAATCATGAAATATTTAAATTTTTGTTTTTTGGGTTTCAATTATTGTGTTATTTTGTAAATCTTGATATAATATTTTGGGAAAAGCTTGTATTTAATGATGATATTTAGTATGGAAAAAGCTTAAATCCCCTTAAATTTAAGTCATATAGAATTGAATAAACTTTCTCAAGCCATGCCTACAAGTGGACTTTAGCTCTCATGGGAGTTTTGTTCTCCTTCCCTCTTTAACACTTCATGCACTTTATTTCCTTTTGACCTCTAAATTGAGGATAATATAGGGAGGATAAGCATGCTCTATCATTTATTTTTTCATTTGATTTGTTATAAGCCCAATAGGGATGACTTTAATATCTCATATTGAATGATTGAAATTAGGACTTGCTTATTAATTGTGATATTTTAACTTAATCCATTTTTTGATTTTGTCACAGCATCGATCAATTCTTGATTGATATCTAATCTAACCCAAAATGTTTTTCTTCTGTTATTTTGAATGAATTCCATGTGTTTTAAGTATAACTCATTTATGATATCAAATGTTTAATGCTATTACATATGCTTCATTATATGAATTTGGTGTAAGTTGTAATTGAATGAATGAAAAATATGTATGTCAATTAATAAAGTGAGCAAAAACTTTCACTTTGCTAGCTTCATACTAATAAAATATTTGAAGTTTATGAGTGGTGATTATATCCATTTGTGAGCTAATTGAGTAACCAAAGATATTCATAACAAAATATTTACCTTTACATTAAAAGGCTAGATAGCATTGAAAAAAAGAAAAAAAATGTAATTAAGTAACCATGTTGACATTTATGATAAAGTATTTTTCTTCACCTTAAAAGATAAGGTGAAACTCTAAAAATATTCTCTAATTAAAACATAAGTTTTTCGTTATGTTAATGGTAACATCCTTGAACAAGCTTTCATGATAATCTATATAAAACTATTTACATACTTGATATTGTACAATGAAGGTTACTTACTTACTAATAGTGTGATTGTGTGTGATAAAAAAGTATTTATTATGAAAGAATTGTTATGCATGAGCGAAAGTAAGGGCATTGGTTATTGTTTGTTTTTATTTGATTATCTTTTAACTCTTGAACAATTTTGTTTTAGGTGGATGCTTTAAGTCATTAATTGAGGATAAGCAATAGCTCATGTGTGGGTGTATCATATAGCACTATAATTATACATCTTTTATGTATGTTTTCATAAGGATTATCTTAGGTTTGAAGGTTAATTTTATATGATTTGGTCACATATTTAGTTTATTTTTCAATAAGATATTGCTTAAGTGACTTTGAATTCCCAATTACGTTTTTTTAGGAATTTCATAGGTAATTGGATGTTCTTTTAGACTTAAAAGGGATGTGGAATCAATTTTAGAAGTAAGAATATCAAGTTAACGAGCTCCACGTTAAATTTTATGGTTAACAAATGAGTGATGAAGAGCACATTAAGAGAAGAGTAAGAAAAACTAAAACAAACACCAGCTCCAGGGCAAAGGAAATTTTGTGAGAAATTAGATGCACTTATGAAATTGTAATTCTTACTTAGTCAATTCTCATGTTATTGATTTTCACACAAAATTTCAAGGAAAAATGATGAGTTACAAAGAAATTATAGAAAAAAGATAAAGAGGAGGCAAAAGTTAGAAAACCTAGAAAGGAGTTGGGAAACCCATGACTAGACCCACACCCATCGATCTAGCCATGTGTTTTGGACAGAAACATCCATGGCCAAACCCACAATCGTGGCTCTGACCTTGAATATAGTGCCTCCAATTATGTATTTAAGTTTTTAAGGTTATTTTTCTCAATTTCTTTGGTTTGTTAAAGCCTTGAAGCAGCTACTAAAACCCTAGAGGTGATTCAAAAGCCATCTTAGCCAGATTTTCCAGAAAAATTAAAGGAGAGATTAGAATTAAAACATCTAGAAAGAGAACATTAAAAATGATTTTCCAACAAGAATCATAGAAAAATTAAGAGATTCAAGAACCTTCTTTATGGTTCTTAATTCCTAATATTTTATTTATTATTGTCATTATTTCCTTTATGTTTGGAGCTTTAATTTACTTATAGGATTTATGTCATTATAAACACTAAGATGTAGTATTTCAATGTTTTCTTGATTGAACATTGAATTTCTAGATTTGTATTGTATTTGCTGATGGAGTTGAATTATATGATATTTTTATATGTATTTCAATATGAATTTAACTCTATTTTATTTCTTAAATGCTTATTTTGTGTTATATTATGTTTTGATGCATATTTGATTATTAGAAAAAAATTTATATAGAAAAGAAGAAGATTAGAAGTGATTGGGAGCATTGAAGAGGAGTCTTGCAAATTAATTAAGGGCAAAAGTTAGTCTTGTATTGAAAACTCTCCAAAATGGCATAGAATTAAGAAGAATATGGCAACTAGTACATAAAAGAAGGGCTCGACATGTTTGTTAAGTTTGGAACAAAACAACACCATTTGATGGGGAACATGCATGGGCTTTAATGAACAAAAGACCTAGAGAACAAAAGACAAGAAAGGTGGGAAGTTAGGGGCATGTGACTGTTGCACAAGGAGAGTTCAACGGCTAC
>JAOXYD010070322.1:0-12662 GCA_028565735.1 Pinacopodium congolense | reverse complement strand
ATACATATTTAGTGAGTTAATCTTTGTTTACTGAATGCTTAATACTTGTCCTGAACTGATCACTTAAGATATTGCCATCAGATAATCTAGGATCTGACAATCTCTATCTAGGTTATTAGAAAAATCAATAAACAACGTGGTTTAAATTAATGAACTAACCAAAAGATTGGTTGATCATGAGGGTGCTAGTCTCAGATTAGGATAATTTAGGACTAGACTTCCTGAACTTTAAGCCTATTACCTAAGTCTGAGGCATAACAAAACTTTAGGATAAGACCAATAGAGATAAGTCAGTGTCTTAACCCTAGCGCCGCCTTGATTTAGTGAAGACTCTAGATTAAGCATCACTGATCTCTAAATCAATTAAATCATCAACCACCAAAGCTTAACTGAATTATTTAGGAACAATAATTTGTAAGCTCTTTTACAATTGATTGGAAAATTTCTAGGCTTTTTAAGTTAGCTTTTAGTTATTTATTTTCTTAAGTCATAAAGCTGAGTGTTCTATAGATAATTGTAACCTGATTGACCTAGTACTTACATCATATAAACTTTTTTATGGGATTAATACCCGAAGTCTTAAATATACTCCACTTTATTACTTGATTCAACTGGTACCCTTAACGAAGAGTTGGTCTCGAATTAATTGTTAAATTTTGTTTTGAAAGATAGATTAATTTGAGATAATTTTGTATGTGGCGAATCACAATCAAGTTTTTGGTGCTGTTGTTGAGGAAGAGAATTGTAATATTAGGGATATATCGGTGTCAATTACTCTAGAGTTTATTTTGTTGTTTTCTTTATTATGTTATGTGTATGTTTCATGCTTCGTTTTTCAGTTTCTTTCTTTATTTTGTTTGTGATGTCATCTTTGTTTATGAGTTAGGGCATTTTTTAGTAGCTTAATTGAGTTATCAAGAAGATATGGAGGCAAAATTATCATTGGTTTAATAGTCAATGGTATGAGCCTGAAGTTAGGATTAATTGGGGAGATGACTAGACAAATCAATTTGACAATTTTGAAACCTATACCCATTAATATGGGGAATACCCTAATTACTCTTGGCTTAATTCTTCTCGTTTTGAGAAACTTTCACATTTTCCTACTCAACAGTATCTTGAGAGTATAGATGAGTGTACTTCTAGTTGGATGGATCATCCTGATTATTCTTAGCATAATAAGGGTGCATTCATTTCACATTTATAAAATCCTTCTCATTCTGAGCATGATCAAAGAACAATGGAGCAAATTTTAGAATTAATTAGGAAAATTGATCATGTAGAGTCAATTAAGCTAGCAAGTGAAAGTAGTGAGTTAGCATCAACTTTAGGTAACACAATTTTTGACACTGTTGACTGTGAGCATCATTTCCAAGTTATTGAAAATAAGATGGATGAAGAGTCAAAGATAGCACTTGAGTTCTTAGACTTCATAGGTATTTTAGCTTTTAATTCGTGATCAAAAGTTGAATACTTAGAATTTTTACCAAGATGCTTTGTTAAGGGTATGACTTATGAATTTAATACCTTTTTGATTAGTATAGGAACCCTTCCAAAATTGGATTGTCATTATTCAAAGGATGAGGATGAGAAGTTAGGTGTTAGACCTAAGCTTAGGTTAAAAATTCCCTAACGCTAAGGTCCAGCTAAAAGACCTTAAAGAAGCACTTTTAAAGAGGTAATCTAACCATAGAAGTAGGATTTCATATTCTTTTAATAAAATAGTATGCTTTTATATGCTTTTGGTGTGTTTTCATTTAGTGTGTTTGTTTTTAATTTAGTGTGTTTTCTTCTGTTTCTGGTGTTTTAATATTTTGTCCTTACATTTTAGATAATTGCAATTCACATCAATAGAGAGCTTTCACAATCATATATTTGTCTAGGTATATTTATTTCCTTTCTCTCACATTTTATGCTTTGTTTGTGATTTATGAACATTAGGGACAATATTTAATTTAAGTGTGGGGGAAGGATATATGTCTTGAGCACACTTAAGTATTTATTATCTGATAGTATATCAATTTATCAATTTTCTTTTACTATTCTATAATTTGTGGGAAAATTTTTCAATTTTGATGCTTATTGTTGTCCATGTTTTCTTTTGAATTCAATTATTTTGACAATTTTAAATGTTATATAATTGATTTTAACTATTAATGACTAAGTTCTTTTATCTCATTTCATAATTTGGATAACGAATACATGATAATTAGAATGATATTTCACATATAACATGCAACTTAGTAAGTAATTTTGTGACTTCTTTTAAAATAATTTTATTATTAGAATAAATAAATAAATTAGTTAATTAAATAAGTGAGCAAAATTCACTCCTCTAATTTCAAATTAAATATTTGTATATTAAAAAAAGATAAAGAAAAAAATAAAAAAATAAAAATAAAAGAGTAATATATATATATATGTGTGTGTATAAGGTTAAAGTTATAAGTTATGCTTATTATTAGTTGATTCGATGTAACTCAATTGAGTAATCGGGGGTTATTCATGACAAAATGCTCACCTTCGTGTCAAAAGATTAAGTTACTTCTCAATCAAGTTGCTCATATATTTAATTATCTAAATAAATTATTAAATAAAGAATGTGAAAGTGTTTTGAAAGTTGATACATTACACTCATTAGATTTGCCTTTTACATATGGAATTGATTTTTGTGATTTACGTTGAAGATTGAAAAAAAATGAAATGATTTAAATGCATTCAAGAATTGATATGATTAATTGATTATATAACATTTTGATGAGTTAATATTTTTGAAAGATTCAGAAAACATTTTCACTAATAATGTTATTAATCCTGAATTAATTTTCCTATAATTATATACTAGTTCGAGAAATTTAAATGATTGGTTTGTTTAAGGGCAAGTAAAAACTTAAGTGTTGGGTAGTTGATAAGGGTAAAATTTATAGTGTTTTTAGATGTTATTTTTTGTATATTTTCTCCTATTTATGTACTTAAATGTTTAATATATTTTAGAAATGATTCAATTGTAGTCTGATATGAAGAATTGGAGATTAGGTGGAAAAGATGCAAGAAGATCATGGTTTCTGGGCCATTAACGACACCCTGCATAGCCCACCATTGATGGATCACAGACCATCGTAGAAGGAATCAGAAATTGTATACTAATGGTAGGCTGTTCATCCTTCAACGGCGCCGTTGTAGTTCGGTGCAGACTACCGTTGAAGGACGGCAGACACGTTTTCTCAGCAAATTCTTCAATATTAGCCGTTTGTCTTCTTCCTCCACTTGCAACAGTTCCATTCTTATAAATAAAGGGTCTCTCTAGACGTTTTAGGCATCAGATTTAGGATCAAAACACATTTCTTTCTTTAGTTTTCAGATTAAAGTAGTTTTTAGGTTTTTCATTTCAATCTTTTGTAATTTGAGATTTTCAAGTTGTTTGAAGTTCTAGAAGCTGTAATCACGTTATTCAGAGTTAGAATACCATTTGAGGATATGATTTGGTTCATTCTAAACTCTTAATTTCTTGTATTATTGTTGTTATTTTGAATTAATCAAAGTCTTGTTGTTTAAGCTATATTTATTATGCTCTTTGATTAATTTTTGTGCTTAATATTTAATTTCAATTAAGATATCATGCTTAATCTATTTATGGATGATTTAATTGTGTTAATTTATGATTAATGTATGATTAGTGAGTTAATCTTTATTTATTGAATGCTTAATGCTTGTCCTGAACTGATCCCTTAGGATATTGTCATCATATAATTTAGGATCCAACAATTTCTATCTAGTTTATTAGAAAAATTAATAAACAACATGATTTAAATCAATGAACTAACCAAAGATTGGTTGGTGCTAGTCTTAGATTAGGATAATTTATGACTATACTTCATGAACTTTAAGCCTATTACCTAAGTCTGAGGCATAACCAAACTTCAGGATATGACCAATAAAGATAAGTCAGTGTCTTAACCATAGTACTGCCTTAATTTAGTGAAGATCCTAGATTAAGCATCATTGATCTCTAAATCAATTAAATCATCAACTACCAAAGCTTAACTGAATAATTTAAGAAAAGTAATCTATAGCTTTTTTACAATTGATTGGAAATTTTCTTGGCTTTTTAAGTTAGTTTTTAATTACTTATTTTCTTAAGTTATAAAGCTGAGTGTTCTTTAGATAATTGTAATCCGATTGACCTAGTACTTACATCATAGAAACTTTCTCGTCGGATCGATACTCGAAGTCTTAAATATACTTTACTTTATTATTTGATTCGACCGGTACGCTTACCAAAGAGTTGGTATCGAATTAATTGTTAAATTATGCTTTGAAAGATAGATTAATTTAAGCTAATTTTATATGTGGCTAACTGCAATTACTATCCTTTTTTCATTAATGAATCCACGGTCTTTTACAAGTCTTGATATTCTTCAATATTGCCAAAATTTCTAGAAAAGTGATAGAATACTCACTAAAGCCTTTAAGGGACTTGTGATATTCTTGCTCCTAATGTAGTTAAGAATGTGATTTAGGGATGTGTTTAACTATAATAAAGGCATATTTTGGATTTAGAGGGCGTTCTTACTCCCTTTGGCATAGTCCTTTTTCTCTGAATTTCTCTTAGTGGAATTCATAACTTACTCTCTCTTCCTCCTCTACCCCTTAATCCCATGAGACATCGATCCTCTTTGGGAAATATTCTGCTCCTCTCAAAGAGAGAGACCTTAGCACTCACTCATTTACTTTCTCTACGATAAAGTTCTTCTCCGTTAAATGACGCATCTATATAGGATTATGGGTGCCATAAAAAGTTCTTTAGAATTATGTTCTGTAATTTTTTTTAAATTAACGAATTATAAATTCACAAAATCTTTTAAAATATGATACACAAACTAAACAATTCAATTAATTAGAGTAATAATTGAATTATAATAATAAGACACATAATATGTAAAGTTTAAAAACTATAAGATATGATAGAAATAATATTGTACAATTATATACATAATATGGAATGAATTAAAAAAAACTTGAAAATAAAAAAGATAAAGAAGAAGAACGCAAACCAATTTTATAGTGGTTTGATGGCAATCTCTTCACTTATGTCTACACCTCAACATCTTGTTAGGTATTCTAATATCTTAAATAATAAGCACAATCCCTATTTTTACAAAGCTATAGGGTAAACTTTATAGTAAGATCCTTATTCAATAGAATCTATAATAAACCTTTATAAATTTCCCTTTTAATATCACCCCTACAAAATACACTTCTGAAAAGGTATCATAATTGACTAACTCCAGTATTTAGGAGCTCACAAACAACTTTGAAATGTATACATTAAAAAGTTCACACAATTTCAATAAAAACTTCACAAAACTTAAATATAACACATAAAACGATACACTTTATACTTTAATTCATGTTTATAATTGCTCCTTTAACTCATGGATACAAAAAACCTCACAAAATACCTATTTATAGTAAATTTTTGGTTTATTAGCCATTTGTTATAGTAAATTTTTTGCTTATTAGCCATTTGTTACCATCGCCCAATGTTCCAATTCTTTTACACTATTTTTCATTGGGTTTTAATTGTTGGAACTTAATTCTTGTCATGACTGATTGACTTATACTATACACTATTTGACCTATTATTACATGTAACTTTCAAAGCCTTCTTTTTTCTTTACTTTTTTCTTTTCCTTTTTGTTCTCGTTTTCCTTTTTATCACTGGCTTTAAATAGTATGTAATGTAATCTCATATGACCTGTTTCATTGAATTCATAATAAGTAATATTATTTAATTTATTTTTCAAATAAGACTTACCTTTTTTTGAGTCTATCCTTATTATTAACATCTTCTTCTTCACAAGTAGGACTATGTCTTCATCCTCACTTTCACTTAAGAAAGCTTCATCATCCTTGTATATTTCTTTTGATGCTTTAAATGTCATATTCCTTTGCTTTTGGATTGTCTCCTCTTCTTATGTCTCCTTCAATCTCATTTTATAAGTGAAAAGAGATCTAATTAGTTCCTCTAAGGGAAGTACATTTAAGTCCTTAGCCTCTTGAATAACTGTTACTTTGGTTTTCTATGTCTTCAGTAAAGATCTAAGAATCTTTCTTATAAGCTTAATGTTAGTTTAGGTATTACATAAATCTTGTAAAGCATTTATATATCAATAAAACATGCATATAGAGAAGAGATACTTTTTTCATACATCATATGAAAGAGTTTATGTAGGTGAATTAACATAGTAAATTTATTCTCTTTCACTTGATTTGTTCCTTTATAGATTACTTCTAATGTATGCCAAATTTATTGTGTTTTCATAAATTGATATCCTATTAAATTTATTCCTACTTAGAGCATAAAATAATACATACATAACCTTATTATTTAGTGATACTAGCCTTTTGTTATTACTATCTTGCTCTTCCTTATTTTTGGTCATCTTTTTATCCCTTGCAATTTTTATAGATACAAAAGCTCCATTTGATAATATCTCCACAAGTACACATTTTTGGATAATAAGAAAAACCTCATTCTAGTTTTCTAATACAAACAATCAATGCCATCAAGAAAAGGGATTTCATTTATAATTTTCCCTTTAAAACTAGTGGAGGGGGCCACAGGTGTTCAAGTGTGTCATTTTATGATTTTTTTTCTAAAATCAATTAGATAAAAAGAGGTCCCAATTTATTAAAATTTGGAAAAGCCTTAATTTCTAAAGGTTAAAATTAGGGACAACTGAAATTCAAGCAAGTCAAATATAATTGATAGATTTTATATCTACATTCAATTCCTAATTTTATGAATTCAATTTTAATTTTGAACATTTTTGAGAAATTATATAAGAAAAATAAAAACTTGTAGTTCTGAACCCTAACAGTGTAAAATTTCTAATTTGATTCAATTCTAGTGCAATCTCATGAAATTGTACCTTTTCTAATGCTTCTAAATGATGAAATAAATCCTAAGTTATCACTAATTGCATGGATAATTCGAGAAGATATGAAAAACCTAAAATTGGATGGTTAGGGATTACCAATCTATGAATGTTAGTGGAAATTGAATGAAATAATTGATAAGTTGTGTTTTGAAATTAGAGAGAAGGCTGAATATGGTTTGTTAGTGCCAGAGAATCACTAGAGAGTGCCAATTTTGCTAGAGTCTAAGAGATAGCTTTGCTGACAGAGATGATGAAATGCTAGATTTTTAAGGGTATTCTTAGGTTTTTGAAGGCTATTTAAGGTGTAGGGAGAAAATGAGACGGAAAAGGGAGTAGATAAGGACTGATTTTTATCTTTAGAGTGAAGAAATTTCTCCAAAGGAGGAGCTTTAGAGAGATATGATAAGGATTAATTTTGTTAAGTTTCAACATGTGAAGTCATATGAATTTATCCTCTTTTTAGTTTAAAAGTGCTCAAATTGTGTTTAATTTGTATTGAATGGTAGATCGGATGGGCTGATATTTTTTTTGGATGAATTGGAGAGATTTTAAGGAAAATACAGCATGTTGAATTGAAATTGCTGAAGTTACTGCTACTGGATTGAAGTTGCTACTACTGATAAGTCAAAGAACTCCTGGAACAATAGAGTTACTACCAAATTGGAGCATCAATTGGACATTGGTTGACAGTAACTAATGAAATTGGTTGACCGAACCAATGACATCGGTCAATTAAACTAATTACATCGGTCAATCGAACTAATGATATCAGTCAACCGAATGTCAGGATAATGAATAAAAATTGGACAGAAATAACATTTGACTAATGAAGGCTTACCCTAAATAACATACTATATAAAGAGTGCTGAGAAAATGTCACAGAGGGGAGTCGACAACGATTAAGAGACGCTATAACTAATGCTTTCATCTTGTTTTCTTTTTTTTTCATTTGTCTTGTCTTCTTCTTTCTTTGATTCTTCATTTATTTTCACGTTCCTTAGTTAATGTTTCATTTTCCAGCTTTTATTTCCATGTTTTAGATTGTGTTAGCTTACATTTACATATTGTTTAATGCTTTTCCTTATGTAATCCTATTTTTATATTTTTTAAGATGGATTTTGTGGTTATTTCTCTTAAATATTGTAATGAATCTTTGTTTTATATGAATGAATGGTTTTGTTTTCAATTTTGAGCATTAAATTCACTAGTTTAAGCTTTAGTTTTTGCTTGTTCTTGATGTTTGTGGATTAGGTTTTGCTTGGTAGTTGAACTTGATGCTTGTTCTTAAGATTTTGATAATTTAATTTCAGTTTTTATGGAGATTTAATGTGCTAGATTTTGTGATGGTGTTTGAGTTTTGTATTTTGGTTAATTTAAATATGTGTAGCTAGTTTTTTTAAGGACTTGAAGGTATAAGAAGGATAAAGTGTAATAAATTGTGAGAATAGAGCTTGTTTTGAATTGATTTGGTTTTTTTAAGTTTAGGTTAGTTTGGAACTTTGGTTTAATGACATAAATTAGGTATTATCTTTAAGCTTGATCATCTTTTAAGTAATTTCCTAGTTTAAGTATTAAGATTAGGCATGTGAAACGTAATTGTCTTTGATGATTTCTAAAAGTAGCAATAAATTAATTGGATTTGTTAGGATACTTAACCAACTAGTCTAGGTTCCATATCTTTAAGTTACAATTTCCGAACTTCAAGTTATTAGCCTAGGTTAGTTGTTTCTTAGTACCTAATATGTCTTCACTATTAAATCTAGATAACTTTTTCTAAGTTATACTGAAGGTATGTGCATTTCTAGAGCTTATTAGATTTACCTAAGTTAGAGGAACTAAGAATTTAAGAGCTTGTTCAAACTTATAGGTTAGTACCTAATTGGAACACCTTTTATCTAAATTCAAGGATCAATAGTTATCCTAAAATCCTAATGATACCTTCGACCCATTTCTTTGTTATTATTCTTTGTTTATTATACTTTGCTTTGTTTTTGTCCTTTTTGTTGTTTTTATTGCATCTTAGTTATGTTAGTTCTTTTTACGTTCAAGGGTTTTTGTTTTATTTTTCTTTACAACATTAGAAATAGCAGTACATCCTACTTCCCTATGGATTCGATTCTATCTCACCCTAACTACATAGTTAGGTTTAGTTATGTTTATTATTTGATAATCTGCGATGACTTATCAAGATGGTATAGAAAAATAAGAATAGAAAAGAAGGAAGATGTGTTTTAAAATGCGACATTGGTCAACCAATATTTATGAGCCATCGATCATATATTGGTCAACCAATTTATCATATATTAGTTGACTAATAAGCTTATTGGTCGACCATTACCATGTTGGCTTATAGTACATACTATAGGTTGACTAGTATATTTCAAAAACACATAGTTATGACATAATTCATACATTATATGCCTTAATCTCTAAAAGTCAATATTTAATCAATATGCACTTTATTTTTCTTCAAATAATAATCAAATCATGTAATATGTCAAATATCACCCAAATACATCAAATTACACCACAATAATATGTTGCTAAAAATAATTATGTAACTTTCAATTTGTATTTCACCATTTTTCTTTTAATTTCTTCCCTTGTTTCAACAATATAAGTTGGTGATTCTTCCTTTGTTTTTTAAGCTACTTATAAAATAAAATTTAACAATTTTTAGTCCCCACGTAAACTTTTGGCCTTGTGGGTTAGTAATCTTTCTCCATTCATTTGTTGAAACATTCATATTCTTAGTCTATTATAACAAAACCCTTGAACATGTCTATAATATTCACAATAGATACAAAAACAATGGTGCATTCATCTTATATGTGTGCCTAAATCCATACCTTGGTTCATTATAGGTCTTTATGTAATAGATTTGCCTAGGTTAGTAGTATGAGCTCCTATTATTATACTTATGTTGTGATGCTTTTCTAGGTCACATGTTTTAATTATACATGTATGAATAATTATTCTTCCTAGGTTGTGTCCTACTTATATATACATTTTGGTCATATATCCTAAGTGTAAGATCATTTTCCAAGTTTTTTCCTTTTACAAAGGTAGTTTTACAAGTTAAAGGTCTATTATCACTAGTATAACCTAGACTATGTCCATCATTAGTCATCTTTTGAAATATAAGCATTGATTTTAACTTTTCTTTTCTATTGGTAAAACTAAACAATAGATCTTTGACATATTCTAATTCTTTCTTTAATGAATAATTCTTATTTATCAACTTATCCTTATCTAAATTCTTTAATTCCAATTCAAGTCTAACATTTTCATTTTCTAATAATTTTGAAGTTTCTTTGCACTTAGTGGACAAGTTCTTCCTTTTCTTAGTCAAAACTCATAAGTATTCCTCTAATTCATTATAATTAGGATCTATATCACATTCATTATCACTAGTAGAAGTGGAGAAAGAGAATATCTCATCACATGCTATAAAGCATATATTGGTCACTTCTTCTCTTTTGACTTCACTATCACTCTATGTTGACAAAACTTCTCAAAATTAAAATTTAATGAATAATTTTTTAAGCCCTATGGCATCCAAGAGGGGGGGGGGATAAATTGGGTGTTTGAAAATTCTTTCGGAAATAAAACAATTTAAACACCTTAGGCCAATTTCAATTTAAATGAATTTTCTAAAGAAAATTCAACCTAAATGGAATGCGAAACTTTATGTCAATATTAAACAAATTTAAGCAATGATAAAACAAACACAAGACAAAAATATAAAAGAGATAAGGAAGAGAAAGAACACTTAGATTTATAGAGGTTCGTCTACCCTAAAGACAGACTACGTCCTCTCTTCAACTACTTGTTGAAAATTCACTAACAACAATCTTGGTTAAAGGTCAAGAGGAACCTTTACAACATTCTTGATTCAAGGCCAAGAGTAACCTTTACAACAACCTTGATTCAAGGCCAAGAGGAACCTACACCAATCTTGTTCTAGGTCAAGAGTAACCTTATCAATCTAACTTTTCACAAAGAGGGTAAAGAGTAACCCTTAATAACAATCTTTTTATGACAAAGAGGAGCCTTTCTAATATAAAAAAAGTTTATAATTTTTTTCCTACAAGTACAGCCCCTAATCCAATGTCCTTTGAACTTTAAACTAAACTTCTATAGCTTATGAAAACCTTGATCAAAATCAACACAAGATAAGGACTCAAATGCAATAAATGCAATATAGAATGTCAATGCACAATTAAAGCCTAATCCAATCCAATTCATATACAAGGATTAACTCAATCTAAATCTTCTTTATCCTAGGTGAAGAGAAACCTATCAAATATATTTTAAAGATAAAGAACAGCCTATTAACACAACAACAATTAATACAATTAATTGCCCTAAATTATGTAGCCAATACACACCTTCTATGGTGTTTCTTTAAAGCTCATGCAATATAAAATGATTTTGAATTTTCTAGAGGCAAACCAAGATTATAGCCATCCTCCTAATACTTTAATATATCATAAAAAATTTAATTCAATCAACAAAAATGTGATCAAGGCAACCAAAAGTCAAATTATGCCTAAGTTCATAAAATCTATTAACAAGTGCAGTTTTAATGATTCAGCCTATAGAAAAACTTTTTTAACTTATCAAATGATGCAAACTAAATTCAATAAGCCCACTGAAACCTTAATAAATTAGTTCACAACAAATTGCAACAATGAACACAATTTTAACATGTCAATTAAATGATCAAAATTAAGCTTAAAATTAAAACTATCAAACCTGGACAGTTTTGAGTAACCTACACAAATCAAGCTAAAAAAAATAAATAATCACTTAAAAATTGAAACAAAAACTGGAAATCTTCGGAGACCTTAATAAAATTAAAAACAATAAATTTACACACCCAGAAACGGTTTTAAACACAAAATCAAAATTGAAAAGAAGTTGCAGTGAAAACATGTCAGCTTTTGGCAGCCTGTGTTCTTTGAGCTCAAACACATGATTTGAATGCTTAAAAATTGAAGTAAATGATCCTATACACTCTTGAGACCTTAAGCAAAATGTGTATGATAATTTGAATCAATAAAAATAGTTTTGCAAGCTCAGAATTGAGGAACACAAAAGTTAAAACAAAGTAAACCAAAACAGAGACAATTTTGGTATATCTGTCTTTGAAAGCTTGAAACAAATGAATTAATGAGTGAAAAAATCAATTGAAACCTTTCTATAATTCGTCTAGATGTTAATTAATAGAAGACACAAAATTTACTACACAGAAAACTGATTTAAAACATCAAAATGAGAATTGAATAAAGACTGTACAGAAAATAAAGACAGCTTTGAGAATTGGGAGGTTTGATCTTTGTAAATAGTTTTCCAGAGGTTAAGATGTTTTTGGAGTCAGATGGAACAAAAACTAGCCGTTTAGAAGGATAAAAAGTCGTTTGGACCAAAACAGGAAACTAGCCGTTAGAGTCTGGCAGCACAACGGCACCCTCTGCGACATACAAGGGAGCCGTTGAGCTCAAGAACAGCCCGCTGTTGATGGCTTCTGCATATAGGGTAGAACGGCACCACAACATGGTGGCGTTGTGCATGAACAGCCCGCCGTTGTTGTCTAGAATGCACAGACTGTTCTGCACCATCGACTCTAAACAAATCTAAACAAGTTCCTAATCATAATTAAGACCTCAAACACCTTTGAAATCATGTATTGAAGCTATATGAATGATCAAATAA
>JAOXYD010070311.1:0-12663 GCA_028565735.1 Pinacopodium congolense | reverse complement strand
GTCATACGTTACCTAATTCCTTTTATTTATAAATGAACTCTACCTCCATTTCATATTAATAAAAAATAAGGAGGAGAGGGTAGAGTTTGTGATTGTAGAAGGCTAAAAATAATACAGATTGTATTACTTTGTGTAAATATATACGTACATCACATAAAGATAGAGATAAGCTACTGTTTTAAATACAAACATATCTAACTAACTATACATGTGACAAGGATAAGCTTTATCACTAAGAGAAACATGTCTAACTAAGTGTAGATATGATAAGGATAAGCCTTATCACTAATAGCCCCCCTTAAGCGGATGGTATAATAGAGTGAAGTCGGAGCTTGGATTTATGGCTATCAAACATGCAACGCTTAAAGGTTTAGTAAGTATGTCAACTATCCAATCCGAACCTTGTATTAATTTGATTTGAAGTTTTTTTTTGACTTACTAATTCATGAATAAAATGATAATCTAACTCCACATTTTTTGTTCGAGCATGAAAAATTAGATTTTTACTTAGGAAAATTTTACCAATATTGTCGAACCTTAAAAGGGTGGTATGTCACTAAGTAATGAAGTAAGCCACATAATTTCAACTATAGAATCTGCTAAGACCTTGTACTCATTTTCTATTAATGATATTGCTATGGTGGGTTGTTTTTTAGATGCCCATGAGATTAGATTATTTCCAAGATCAATGGCATAGTCATTCATTGATTACTGATAATCTAGACACCCATCCCACTCACTATCAGTAAAGCATTGTAACTGAGTTTATGAGTTTTTGGAGAAGAATAGACCTTTGGAACTTGTATATTTGAGATACCGAAGTAATATTTTTGCTACTTTCCATTAATCCCCATTGGTATTATGCATGAACTGACACAATCTGTTGACAAAGAAGGCCATATCAGTATGGGTTTATGTCAAATACTGCTTAATACTACCTTGTAATATAATTTTGCATCAACAAATGGTGGGCTACATACTTGGGTGAGTGGTGGACGAGCAGCCATTAGTGTCTTGGAAGATTTGGCATTTGACATTTTTGTATGAGCTAGCAAGTCAATAATATATTTTTGTTGAGATAAAATAAGACCTTATAGATGATGATGAACTTCAACACCCAAAAAATGGTGAAGGTGTTCAAGATCTTTGGTTAGAAAGGACTTTTAATTTGATCTATGAACTAATGTATATGGCTGGCTTTTTATCTTAACACAAGTATGTCATCAACATAAACAAGCACAAACAACTTGTCAGTAGTAATATTCAAAATAAAAAGAGAGGTGTTAACCTTAGAATAAGTAAAACCAAGTCCTAACAATAATTTGTTTAAGTGATGAAACCAAGTATGAAGGGCTTGTTTGAGAACATAGAGGGACTTTTAGAGGTGACCAACATGAATAGGATTTGTGACATCTCTAAAGCTGATTACTTTCTCCATGTAGATGTCATGATTAGGAGAACCATGCAAGAAGACATTGGAGATATCTAGTTAGTAGACCCACCATCCATTTGTAACTGCAAGTGCATGCACTATTTAAATATTTATTACTTTAACAGCAAGACTAAAAGTTTTAACATAATTTATGCCATCATGCTATTTGAATCCTTTCAGTATAATTCGTGCTTTATAGTGATCTATAGTGTCATCTTCTCTTTTTTTATACGATTAACCTATTTGTTGCTAATTGTATTTTTACCAGGAGGACAAGGAACCAATTTTCATGTATGCTTTGCATGTAAGGTGACAATTTCATATAGAATTGCTCTTTCTTTATTCCAAAAAATTTTTATCTTGGCTATATGTGTGAGATTCAATTTGGAGGTAGTTTGGTCAGATTGTAAGCTAAGTAGAAAATGCTTGCTGTTTGGCTATAGTAAAGGGACATATGATCATATGATGAGATCAATCTTGATAAAGGGAAGAGATATTAAGTGGGCATTGGGAATTTTGTTGGTTAAGATATTGGCTAAGGTTAACAAGTAAATCTAAGCCTTGAATTTTTTAATGTATGTGAGATTAGGAGGGGCTTTTAGAAAGAAAGTGATTAGGTAAAAGTGGGAGTAGTAATGGATGAAGGTGAAGGAAGTTGGATAGGATTATAACTAGGTGACATAGTAGGAATTAGGGAAGTTGGAATAGGAGACTTACCTGAATTGACAAATTTGGACAGCAAGATTAAATTGGAACCATGATGAAGCACAAGCCATGGAGTAGATGGTGCATGAAAGAGAGTAGGTGAAGGGGTAGACAGCATAACCAAAAGGATGCATGGAATTTTAATATAGAACAGTTTTACACAAAAGATAATAAGAAGACTTGTCTTGCAACACTTTGGTTAAAAGAACGTTAATATAAGAAACAACAATTGAAAATTAAAAAATTAGTATTTAAATTAAATAGTTGATTAAGCAAGCAATATAAGATCAGTGTCAACAATATGTTGAACTTTTTATTCTGCAGTTCCATCTTGTTCATGAGTATAAGAGCGCACAATACGATATATAATCCTAGAATTTAGAAAATATTTTTGTAATTTTTTATACTCCCCACACTAATATGAATGAAACGCTTTTATTTTAAAATTAAAAGGGTGTAAATGAGATGCGCAAAAGAGAGAAAGGCAGAATAAGCATCACTTTTATTTTTTAAAAAAATAAATCCATGCGAAACGTGTAAAATCATCAACAAAAATAACAAAGTATCGATAGCCTAAAATGGACAAAATAGGGATAGAGCTCTAAGTATAAGAAAGAATAATATCAAACGATGCTCTACTAGTATGATTGATAGTAGCTAAAGGGACACGAGATGATTTTCCTTGAAAGTGAAAAGAATATGGTCCTTTACTAACACTGGAAGAAGGTAACTATTTTTGACAATTTATTGGACAAGCCAAAATGCGAATGTCCAAACTTGTTATGCCAGTCTTGAAGAGAGGCTACACCTCCAACCATGACTGATTTTATTGGAGTGGCATACAAAGCATAGACTCCATGCTCACTCGTCATCTAGAAATACTTTCTTGGTAAGTTCATCCTTTATAATAAAATGAGTAGGCCCAAATTCAAAGAAATAAGAATTGTCAGCAGTAAATTTTTGAATAGATAAAATATTCTTAACAATACCAAGGACGTATAGAACTTGCTTTAAAGCTAAAGTACCATTATTAGAAAGGAGAAAAGCATTACTAGTGTGAGAAATTATTAGTCCTTGTCTGTTACCTATATAGAGCTGATCACTGCCAAAATATTCTTGTGCAAGTGTAAGATTGGAAACATTTAAAATTAACATGATAGTTTGATACCATAACAAGAAACCATGGAAGTAGTTGACGTGAAGCATCAAAATGGGGAGGTGGAATTAAAGAACCATGAGAGGGATAAAAGCCACCATAGGAAACCTAATTAGCTTCCAGCATTCTTCCTTATAGAGATACATATCTATGCCTAAAACGGTCTTTAATATGATTACGTAAATAGAAAATTTGGCAAGGACCCATGGAACAACGAGATTAGATTTGGAAGGTAAATTTCTTTAGAGTGGATTGTAATGGTGAAGCAAAACTAGTAGATGGAGTAGTAAAAACTAGTTTGATTGCATCACTAGTAAATAGTATCTCATTTGAGTTACTGACAAAAACTTTATGGCCAACAAGATGACCAAATAATTTATGGATTGGGATAGATTCAAGACAAAGATTAAAAGTGGTAATGATGCCATGATATTTACTACCAATGTTATGGTAGACAATAGCATTGAATTTTGTTATTGTAAGTGTTCTTCTAACAAGTCTTAATTGATCAACTAGAGATTGACCTTTTAAAGATATTTTGAAATAAATAAATCAATCTTTTTTTAGTTCTTATAATTCAATGTTTAATTATAGTTGTTTGTTTTGAGAGACTACTCTAAAAATATTAGCTAATGCTTGCCAAACATCAAAATATGGATCAAAACCAATCATATAAGGAAATATTTCGTTTGTAAGAGAAGATAAAAGCCAAGAAAGAAGAATTTTATCTTTTCCAAACTACTCATTATAGGCATGATTGGAAACTTGTTGAAAGGGTTGGTTGAAGATTAAACAATTTTAGGTGGTGCTCACAAAGTTTTACAAATGAACCATTAAGTTTTTTGTTGTTCAACAATGGAATGAATTGAGTTTTCCAAGCTAATTAGTTTTTAGTGTTTAATTTTACAAATAAGGCATATTGAACATTGGTAGAGATGGTATTAGATTGGTTAGATTGGTTTGTGATGACTAGTTGGTTTGATGTTTCAGAGACAGTGGTCATAGCTCTAATATCATATGATTGTAGAAGGCCAAAAATAATACATATTGTATTACTTTATGTAAATATATATGGGTACAACATATCAAGATAAAGATAAATCACTATTTTAAATACAAACATATCTAACTAATTATACATATGATAAGGATAAGCTTTATCACTAACAAAATATCTAATTAACTATACACATAATAAGGATAAGCTTTATCACTAACAAAGTTTATCTATAAATAAGGTTAGCCAACATATAGCACATGCTTACCCACATAGGGTTAATGGATGAATAAAAAACCTCTAAATTAGGGATTATTGCCTTAATAGGTGAATAAAAAAGTCCAAAACATAATGTTTTGATTTATAATATATTTAGGAGAGTCAATGTTTTTTTATTAAAAATTATAGATAACTAATCGACCAATTCCATCGACTAATGCTTTGCAATATTTTTTTTACATATTTGTAATTTCGTTCTTGAAAATTTAGTATTTACGATTTGATCCCAGGTTTGATCTAATATATTGGATATTAATTAATACGGGCTAGTATATCGATCTGACACAATACGAACCCTCACACCTACCAAACATGGGTTGTTATAGTACAAAATAGGCAGTAGAGGTCAATTGGTACCAATTTTCAAGACACTGGTTTATAAAGGCCAAATAAGCCTAAAGAATCTAAAATTTTTGGCAATAAATGTAGGTTATTGAACGGGAAACTGCTTCATATTACATTAAAATAAAAGATTTTAGTAGTAGTGAATAGTCCCATCATTGATGACATTTACGTTTCACTCCAGATTTCTCGATAGATTGATTATTAGCTTTGGTGATGTTTCTATAGGCAAAAAAGAATTCAAATGTCATTATTATAGTGGACTTTGTCAATGAATTAGGTATATATGATACACGTATATGACATCTTACACTCAAGTTGTTGTAGTTAATCACCAGCCTACCCAACTTGTTCAAAATATTCCATTCTAAATTGAGTGTAGACATGAGTTAAAAGTACTCCAGCTAACTACTTAGGTCCCGAGAGGATTATAAAAAACACACTTTTTATTTAAGTTGATTATCATATTACATTCAAAACTAAGGAGAAGTACTCTCTTATTTTAATGAATATATGTAAATCAAAATGAAGCTTATTTTCACATATTGTAACAGCTGAGTTTATAATTGATAAAGAAAATATGTTAAAGTTTGTATAATTATTATATAGTTTTATTTTTTGAAATATTTTTATTATCTTAAAATACCTATAACATTACAAAAGTTAAACAAGATTTTTTATTGTTGAATTATTTCAATACATAATATTATGTACTTAACTATTGAATATCTAATATATAATCTACATAAATATTCTCATATACGTCTAACAAAATATTTTATTCAAATAATTTTAAAAACATTATTTTTAAATTTTAATATTATAAAATTTTAAAAATATTTTCATAATAAATAAAAATAATAAGAGTTCTTGTATCTTTTATCTTATATATAAACTACCAAATTAGAAGAGAGATGGACTGTGGTCTAGGACTTGGAGAATGCTAATATTTCAAATAATAGATAATATAAAGAGTTAAAATCACTCATGATTCTTTTAATTTGGTAAACTAATAATTAAGTTTTTGTTGTTTTAAAACTATCAAATAAGTCACAAATATTTTAAATTAATTTCACCTATTAATCATTTATTAGTCTTCTATTATTTTTATTCTACTTAGACTAACGGAGTGCTAAATGAAGTTTCCAGGATGAAAATTCCACGAGTCCCTAAAAAAAATTATTTGCAATTGGACCAAAAGGAAAATACTTTGATCAGCATAAAATGAAATTGTTTTGGTCTAGCATAAAACAACACCATTTTGATTATATGATAAAGGTTGTTTCTGTCTACTAACTTCAATATAAAATGATGCTTTTTTTTTCTCCTTCAGTTGCACAGTTGTCCTCCCTTCTCCTCATCCTCCTTCATTGCTTAAACTATTCTCCTCTCACTTCAATTTGTCACAATGTAATCAAGGTGACTTATGTTTTATTTATACTTTGGCAATTGTATTGTTTATCTTATGACAATTTTATACTATGAAAAATGAAGTATGAACAAATTAGATTTGATTTCCATAAGCCAACTTTTCATAATTTTATTATCAATTTTTATACATCATTGTTGAAACAATCAAACTTTTAGATGATTTTTGTTTCTAACCTAGTTATTCCACTATTTACTTTTGTTTTTCTTTTTATTAATTCCCCATTCACTACAATGCACAACTTAATATAGTGGCCTAAGTAGAATCTACATAGAAATGTGTTAAAAATATTAAACATACCCTAGGTAGAGAACAAGGAAACACTGAAAACAAAGAAGAAAGTACATGCTATGAAAGAGAACAGGGTTAGCTATGAAGGAGAATGAGGAGAAGGGAGGAGAAGCACTCAATTAAAGAAGAAGAAAATAAACAAAATGATGCCACTTTACTTCTAAACAAAATGTCTTCATTTATGTTGAAATCAATAAACAAAATGACCTCTGTTACAAAAATTAAAATGATGCCATTTTATATAGGACTAAAACAATGCTATTTTAATCCAATTACAGAAAATTTGTTTTAAGGATATATGGAAATGATTTTCCATGTAAGCAACTCCACCTGACACTTTGTTAGTCCATGTAGGAAAAAAACAATAGAAGCTTAACGAGTAAAATTAATTTGAAACCTTGGGAACTTATTGTATAGTTTTGAAACTATATGGACTTGATAGTTTAAAGACCCTGGGTGATTTAAACTTTAAAATAAAATATGAAAGGAGCATTATGCTTTTATTCTTTTTCTGTGGTAAATTATATGAGCTTACAATATTTACAAAACTAGAACATATTAGTTGATTGAATTTAGCTTATCTGGAATCGACTAGTTGATTGATTTGATTTGTATAAAAATTGGTAAATTTAAAAATTAGTCAATTAAGTGAAAATGACTACTTTAACTAGTTATCAACCAACTAGTCTAATTGGTAAAAGAATCGATGGTTCAAAATAACTCTTCTTCTCATCTCCCTCATCCTCAAGCCTTATATATCTCTCTACTATCCTCTATTAATTTTTGTGCATTCTTTCTCTCTAGTTTCCTAGCTCCATCATCGTTACCCATCCATGTGGCACCTAGTATCTTTGCCACTCCTGATTTTGCTCCATTGTCATTGTATTAAAGCCAATATTTTTCCCCACTACCCATTGCATTAATGTCAGTTGATTACTCCCTTACTCACTGATTTTACTCTACTACCCACCATTAACCAGTTATCTGATTAATGTTGGCTAGTAAGTTATCTTATGTCAACAACATCTCCATTGCACATTAATTTTATTCCCTGACCTTGTCTTTGTTTAGCTTCATATTTTTTTTGATCGTACAAGTTCATCCATGATTTTTAGTTTACTTTATATTTGTTTAACTTCCAAATTAAGCCAATCAATTGCACTATTGCTCATAAATTTACACCATTACTTACCATCGATTGGCTATTTAATTAATGTTAGCTACCCCTTATTTGTTTTACTTGTCCAAGTTCTTCATTTGCTTTGTTTTTGTTTAACTTCCAAATTACTCTTATAAAAGTTTGTGTTTGTTTAACTTAACTGCAAAAATTTCAGAATACTTATAAGTTTATGTTTGTTTCATACAATGTTTAAAAATACAATGTAAATTTTAGAATTCATTATTTACTTCAGATTTAATATATTCACTAGATTCAATGTAACTTTTAGATTATACATTGTCTACTTCAGCTTAGCTTCCATATTACATTGTAAAGTCAAAATAGATTGCTTACACTAGAATTAAAATACAATGTTTTATAATTGCACCAAATTAAAAATACATATTTAAATATATTGTTGCTTTAGATTTAAAATACATTATTTCATTGTTATTATTTAAAATACAGAATTTTTGTGTTTGTATTTAAAAAATAGTGTTTCAAATAAAAAAATACACCTTTATATATATTATTATAAAATTTATTAATATTTCTCATATATTTTTTAGGTTGACATTATAATAGAGAAAATTCAATAATTATAAAAAGATTTGGGGGATATAACGTCTTCTACTCGTGGTAAGGTTGATCTAACATTTTTTTTTGTTATTCAAACATTTAATAGAAATATTCAATATAATTGTTTGTTTTGTGATAGAATTTTTAAAGGTGGAGGAATTTATAAAATAAAAAATGTTTTGTTAGTGTAAAAGATAATATTACTTCTTATAAGAAAATACATTTGATGAACTTGAAATAATTAGAAGTTATTTGAAAGAATAAATAAAAAAGAAATATATAGTCTTATAATATTTCTTTTAGGAACAATAAAGTACAACAAATATTAGATAAAGGAAAATTAGAAGATGATATTTATATAGATTCTTATTTTATCCAAAAAGTACTTCAAGATCCCAGCTAAGCTTAAAAAGTATTTTACATGATAAGGATGCTATTTTACATTGTAAAAGAGTTTGGACTTAATGGTTTTCTCATTTTTGCATTTCTATGAATGCTTTAAATTCTCCTTATTTTCAAGTAGAAATAGATGTTACACAAACAATAGATCCTGTATTTAAGGCATATTTTTGTTATGAAATTTATGTGCCTTTACTTTAAGATTTTAAAAAAATAATGTCAGTTGATTATGAATTTATATAAATCAAGATGGAAAACACCAAAATGCATTATTATGTCAGATGGTTAGATTGACTAAAAACAAAGAATCTTGATCAATTTTTTAGTTTATTGTGATATTGAAGCAACTTTTATTGAATTTTTTTGAATCTTTTGATGTAATGAAAAGTACTTGTACTTTGTTTGAAATATTTTCCGAAATTGTCAAATGGTTTAAACTAAAGAATTTATTTCATCTGAATACAAATAATATAGCTAATTATGTATCAGTTGGTTAATTGTTAGAATTAAAGTATGAGCATGTTTATTGGTGTCTACATACTGCTCATTGTGTTAATCTCACTTTAAAAGATATTAAATGTATGATTCATATCTCTAGTCTTACTTCATGTGTGTTTAACATCAATTTTTTTTATATTCATCTGATTTTTTGTTTTTTGTTTTGTTAAGATAGCAAGAAATTTGGGTTAAGACAATGTATCTTTTTACTACTAGATTTGTCGCTACATTTATCACTCTGAAAAGTGTTCATAATCATAAACAAGTACTTTAAAATTTAATAATAAGTAAAAAATTAAGTAAAAAATGTTAAAGTTATCAAAGAGTGAGAAGCAAAAAAGAGATTTATGCTGTTATCCTAAATAATAAAATTTGGGATACTTGCTTGATTATTGTGAAAAATATGACTCTAATTATAAGATCAATAAGATATTTAATTTAGATGAGAAGCTATCATTAGGTTATATATGTGATGATATGTATAGAACTTATAGGATAATTATGAATCTTTTTAAAGATAAGAAGAAATTGTACAAGTCTTAGACAAATAATCTTAAACAGTAATGGGATAAACATCTTATTTGAAAGATTCACAATATATTATTTTCTCAATCCTTGTTACTTACATAGTGAAGATGCATGTACAAATAATATGATGTAAAGTCTTTTTGATTTGATTTATGGTAAAAAGAATTTAACCTAATAAGTATTCATAATTTTAGTTTTATTTTTTACTTTTTAATAATATATTTTAAAAAGAATTGTATTGTTATTAATAGACTTTATGGCTTAGGTTGACTACTCTCGATATAATGCTTCTTCCTGCCTAACCTCTCCATTATCCCTCTACTTGCCTTCCCTACCTTTTGTCTTAGAAAATGCCCCCTAGCCCCATCCTCCTCCTCTTATAATCTTTTCTATTTTCCCCTAAACCCTTAGAAACTTTGAACCTTATAAAAATTTGACCCAGAATGATCCCTCCTCTAAATTGCAAAACCCTAATCCTTCTCCTAAAATCGATTCCTACTAGATTCCTAAACCCCACCTTATATCCTTTTCCAAAGCTACGGAACCTTAATCCTTCCCCTAAAACCAATCAACCAACTTCTAGATGCCTAAAAACCTTGAACCCTAAAGAATCCCTGACCCAAAACATCTCAAATTCTAAATTGTAAAACATTAATCCTTCGACTTAAATCCCTCCTCTGTAGATTGCAAACACTTAAAATCTTATATCCTGGTGGCCCTCGATCTTAGATTCTCTTAAACCTTTTAAGCAAAATCCTTCCCAACCCTTTGTTGCCTATGGTTATAAGAACTTGGAAGGCTATCTTGAAAAGAGGAAATAAAGGTTCAATAGACTAACTAACTACCTCTTTGAAATATTTCCCTCCCTAAACAATAGATGGAAACTTTAGGACTTAACCTCTAGTATAGAATGCCACCAAAGGAGATGATAAACTTAAACACTACCTCATGGGTTTCTTTATTGGTAAGAGGTCGATTTTCCTAATGGTAGATAAAGTAGTTGGCAAATTTTAAGCAAATCAAGGTTTATTGGAGGAACTAATCACTGATAATAACCACTTTTATTTAAGTTTAGCACTTTTGAAGGACTTAATAGTATCTTAGAACTAAGTCCTTAACATATCTAAGCCAAACACTTATTATAAATGGTCTCTAAGTGAGATGCAACTTGGAGACGTTTTACATACTCTGTTCTTAATAAGATTTCACCGTGAATCTTTGGAGCACTAGACCACCGAAGGTCTAAGCTATATTGCTAGTTCAGCTAGAAAACCAATCTCACTTGATACATCCATAGCAAAAATGTCCAAAATTAGTTACGCTCGAGTTTGTGTTGAAATGAACTTAGAAAATAACTGGCTAAAAAGCTATCAATTTCCCACCTCCAATGCCTAGGCTCAAAAGAGTGCAAAACATTCAAAATTCCTATGAATAGAGGCTTTCCTTGCAAACCAAGGAAAGTGTTACACAAGAAAAAAAAATTTCAAACAAGACTTCATGATGAGCTGATAAACTTAACTTCTCATCAATAAGAGCCTACACTCCTCCTCGAGACAACCCAATAAGATGAAGAAGTACCATTAATATCCCAAGAAAAGAGTTTGTAAGATCCCTTTTTCACTTAAGAAAGGATTTAGGGAGACATGGAACATGCCAAGATGAAGATCAATGCCCAGTCTAACAATAATGGTATCTTTAATACCCAAACTTTTCTTGGTATTACATCTGATTATAAGATTATGGCTGAAAACTTAGGTGATACTGGTAGTGAGTTTATCTTATAAGATAAACTAGATGAATTTGAGACTTCAAGTAGACTTAGAAGAAAATCTAGAAGAAAAGGCAGAAATTAGTTTAATTTTAATATTATCCCCTAATGTCTTTTGTCTTTTGGGATGTTAGAAGACTAAACTATATAAAAAAAACAACTTAGTGTCAAAAACTTTCTTAAATCAACCAGTCCTTCTTTTAACTGTATATTGAGACTAAAATCACATCTCATCTTTTGCTTAATAAAGTAACAAATTCCCTCTTAAGGAACTATCAAACCTTAATAACCTCCCATTCAATAGCTATACTAGATTTTGCATCCATTGGAACCCTTAAAGCATTTCTTCTATCCTTACAAAACAATCTAATCAAATTATCAATCTTAGAGTGTTTTCCCCTAAACTCCCAAGTCCTCTATTTCTACTTTTCCTAAATTATTTAGTTAAACTTTGGTGGTTGATGATTTAATGATGGATCAGTGATGCTTAATCTAGGGTATCTTCTCTAAATCAAGACAGCGCTATAGTTAAGACAATAGCTTATCTCTATTAATCCTATCATGAAGTTTGGTTATGCTTCAGACTTAGGTAATAGGCTTAAAGTTTAGGAAGTCTAATCCCAAATTTCCTAAATTCAAGATTAGCACCCTCATGATTAACCAAGTCGTTGGTTATTCCACTAATTTAAGCCACATTGTTTATTAATTTTTCTAATAACCTTGGTAGAGATTGTCAGATCTTAGATTATCTGAAGGCAATATCCTAAGGGGATGTTTAGTTGGATTGCGAATTGTGGTTTTTTTACGGTTGTTGTGTTTTCTTTTTCGATAATTGTGTTGTATTGGTGTATTTTCTTTTTTTATTTCTGTTTTTAGAAAAACAAGAAACCAAAACTAAAACCTAAGTAAACATAGCCCAAGTAATCAGTTCAGGAGAAGCATTAAGCATTAAATAAACAAAGATTAATTCACTAATCATGCATAACTAATAATTAACACAATTAACCATCAACAATCACATTTAATAACCTAGTTAAACTGAAATTAAACATTCAATACATAAATTAATCAAATTTAATAAAATAATTAACTTAAACAATA
>JAOXYD010070300.1:0-12663 GCA_028565735.1 Pinacopodium congolense | reverse complement strand
CATATCATTAACATACACACATGAATTATGATTTTGTACACATTACAAAGATAGCATATGTACTCAATTGATTCATTCCAGGGTATGAAAATTTTAAAATGTTTATGATGTGAATTGTGACATATTTATGCCTTGCATTTTGGTTTGATTGATTATAAGTAGTAATTTTGGAATTAAATGATATAATTGGAAAATTGAGGGATTATAATGTACATTGGGTTTAGGAAAAATGCCAAGTGGTAAGATAAATTGTTACATGAAAATTATGATGATTAAGCCTATAATTGAGTGACATTTGGCATTGATCATTGTGGAAAAAATGGACTAGTAAGTTGATGACAAATGGCATTGATAAATGGAAAAATGACTGTTATAATTAAATGACATGTGACCTAGCTTTATTGGTGACATATGGTAGCATATATACTTGATACATGTTGAACATGGCTTTAGACATATGGCTATTCCATTAGATGACACCTAACACCTTAGGTGTAACATTCAACATGAGTAAACATGGTTAAGCCCATTCTTGTTCTTTCTTCTCTCTCACACACCACCGAAACTCTCTTCTTTCAACTCCCTGAATTTTCTTATGATTATGTTTAATTGTTGCATAAATAATACAAGTTTTAGCCTCACAAAGTTAAGTATAAGATCACCTTGAAGTTGCCTTACTAAACCCAGCCAAAATCCATCTAAGTTTTACCTTGAATGTGTGATGTTTCTTCTTGCTTAGAGTACTGAATTGGCTTGATCTTTTGAGATGGAATTGGAGGTAAACATGTAAGTAAATCATTAGTGTTTATAGCATGATATAATAGAGAATTGATTATGATGAATTAGGAAGAATTACATATGATGTTAATGATTGATTGTATTGAAAATTTCTGCATGAACTTAGTACTTTTATGTTATGTTTTTTAATGTATGAAAATAGTAGTTTATGGGCTGTTGTATGAATGATTTAGGTTGATATTTGATGTATAAATAAAGGTTGATTCATACTAAAGATAGGTGTTATTTAAGTGCTCTTGAATATGGAAAATTAGAGTTATAGGTTGAAATTCTGGTTTTAATTTCATCTTCCTCTTTCAATCTATTTAACATATCTTTAGAGCATGAATTTAAAAAAACATAAAGAATGAAAGTTGTAGATATAAGTCTTAGCTTGACCTTCGTGAAAGCGTGTTGATAAAATAGTGACTAGATCATGAGTTATTCTTATTTCCCTAATACTACCTATGACAAACTCTTGTGCAAGAACCTTATATTATTTCCTAATTTTTTAAGACCTTAAAGCTCGAAGTAGTCAAAGAATAAAACATGAAAAATTATTATTGATGTCTTATTAATGCTTCTGTGAAGCAGTTTGACTAGAAGCTATCTTGATAAGTTTATGTAGTTAATTGAAGTCATAACCTAAAAAATGGACTGTTTTGATGTAGTTGAGTTCAAATATGGAAATTTTGATTTGTTTAAGGAATAAATGAGTTATTTTAATGCAAACATGATCTTAAGAACACGCAAAATGTGTATAAGGTATGGATGAATGAGCATTGAATAAAATGGAGTAATTATGAATGAGAATTGAGTAAATGTATGAATATATATTGCTGGAAAAAGTTTGGTGAATGTATAGATTTAGCTTGTTGAAATTCTAGATTTAAAGTAACAATTGTGTGTGTTATAAGAGGCTTTTGATCATGAAAAATTTTCAAGGATAAGTGCAAAATATGAGTTGATAATTATATAAAGATGTTCTCATGAATGTAATGTGATTTAAAGTATGTAAGTGATGAATTGCGAATGATTTATAGAGAACTAGGAAATTGTGTGAGTGTGTAATCTTAGGAAAAAGAATGATAAACATTTGAATGATGAATTGAAAGTGATCAAGTGTATTATGCCATAAACCTAACTGCAAACTAAATGATGTGCAAATCATGATGTATGAATGATTAAGGGTTGTGAATAAGATTGCATGGCCAGAATAATCAATTGAGCATGTATTAAACATGGAACATATACATGTGTAAATTTGAGCATTCATTTTATTGATCCAAAAGTAATGTGTACATGCGTGTATTGTTTGATTTAGAGGTACACATTGACCGACACCATCAGACATTACTAGTCATCGAGGTAATAGCTAACTAGAGTGGACTGTGAGTAACTTAGATAGGTGATCTTAATTAGAAACGTGTCATGTTAAAATTGTTTAGTTAAACTTGATTTCTTTATATTGAATTGATATTAATATAATTTTGACATTGATGATTCTGAACAATTGATTATCCAAGGAGTTTGATATTTGGTACTGTATTGGGAGCATTTGTTAATTGAATGTGAATAAGGAAATTGAATTCTCAACTATTTGTTGAATGTCGGACATAGATCTGATGAACTGTGAAAATTGAATGGGTTCATTGACTGAATGTGATTGATGACATATTATGTGAACTGTTACACTTCATTACATGAATATGCATGTTAACATCAAGGAGTTGTGACCAGAGCAGCCAATGTAAAAATAGCTTAAAGACTAATTATGTGGATTAGAACCTCAGGCTCAATGTTTAATGAGCTCGGTATCCACAATAGATATGGGACGGTACTGAAATGAGCCTGATATCCACGACATATACAGGATAGTAAACTAGGCGCTTGGTCACAACAAAGTAAAAATGAAAGTGAGTCTCACTTGCATTTGCATTAGAATCTTTACCTATGTTCATAAGATTGATTGCATATAAATGTTGAATTATGTTTTGACAATAATATGAAATGAAGTATTGTGATAATGAAGTGACTTGTTTTGAAATGTCTATATGAAGTTGTTGCATTTGGAATGAACCTCCAAAATGATTAAGTAAGGGAATGTATTTTAAAGTGCTTCTTGAATTATGATGAATATTGTGGAACAAGAGATATAGCTCTGAATGAAGTGTTAGATTGATTGAGTTGAATGTTATTCATTGATGTATAACATCGATGATGGTTCACTCACTGAGTTCGCAAAACTCATCAAAATTGCAAGGTTGATTTTTCAATACTGAGAGGAGACCTTTCTTGTAAAGTAATCAAATTGAAGTCTAGTATCATCCATTTCGAACGTAAAATATGGCTCAAAGGTCTGGTCAGCTGTCATCGTAGGAGTGCAGATAAAGTGCTTTTGTATAGTTTTATCTCATGGAGATATGATGTATAAAATAATGTGATCATAGATGGTTTTTGGTTTGTAAAATATGGTTGGTTTGTAATGAAATGATAGTGTAAACATGTTTTGTTAATGAAATGAAATATGTTGACATTTTAAATACTTATGTTCTTTATGATGCTATATGAAGTAAATGTGACTGCTCTAACATGCCATTCCTATAAGGTATGTGCTTGGATATTTTGAAAAATGTAGGGAAAATGTCCTAAGATAGTGGTGTGTTACATTTTTAGGGTGTAAACTTTTGTGATTAGTTTTCTTATGATCTCCTAGAAGAACATTATATTTGTTTTTTAACCTGTTAGTAAAGAACAATACCCAACAAATAGTTAGAGAGGATGTGTAGTCTATCTATGGGGTAGGTGAACTTCATTAAAATATCGTGTCTCTCTCTTCCCTTCTCTCCTTACTTATCACTTGTTGTGTGCTTTTATTGTTAAGTTATATGCTATTAATTTGGCATTCACTTTTGCATATCTCATTGAATTGAATTGGTTTTGGTGTTAAGTTTAAATTTGTTGAGAAAGTTTTTATTACTAAATTCACCCTCTCTTGAGTCCCTTTAGGGCTTATAAAGATAATAGTTTTATGTATAATCATTGGATATTTTTTTCATAGTTGAAAAAGTAAGAAAAATGGGTTGAGATAGTGCATTCCGCTGATACTAGATTTGCAGCTACATTATAACTTTTAAAAGTTTTTAGGACCACAGAAAGTACTTTAAAATTCAGTTATGATTAAACATTTTTGAAGTCACAAATTATCAAAATGTGAGAAACAAAAAGAAGTTTATACTATTGTTCTAGATAATAAATTTTGGGATACTTGCTTAAGTGTTGTGAAGATTGGCTCAGACTGGCTTAAGTGTTATGAAGATTGTGGCTCCACTAATAAGATTGTTGAGGATTGTTGACCCATACGAGAATCCATCTTTAGGTTATATATATGATGGCATGTATAGGGCTCACAAAACAATTATGAATATCTTAAAAGGGAAGGGGAGATTATATAAGCATTATATAGAAATTTTTTATCGTCGATGGGATAAGCATCCTACTCAAAGGATTCATTTGATTTTTTATTTTCTCAATCCTTATTATTTATTTAGTGAAGGTGTATGCACAACTAAAATAATAGAGTGTATTTTTAATTTGATTAAATGCAAAGGTATGTTTTATAGAAGAACAAAAAAAACATTTAATTAAATCAAAATTTATCAAAGAGGTGTTGGGAGTTTTACGAGACCATCTGCAAAGAGGGAATTTATGATGAAAAAAATGTAGCATAGTAAGTTTCATTATTTAAGTCTCATTTTTTATTTATTAATAATATATTTTGAAATTTTTTATTTTGACTTTTAATTTAAAATATAGATGAGTGGGGGAGTTTAATTGGTTGAAGTGCTCCAACTTTAAGAAACTTTGCTATTAGATTGCTTAGTGAAACGAATTCTGCATTAGGATGTGAACATAATTGGAGTGCTTTTGAACAGATCCATATTAAAAAGCAAAATCGTTTGGGGCATGCCTCTTACTTTTTAGAATTACCTGTTAGTACTAATCGGTTGCTACCTTCTATTATACAGGCATCAAAAGTGGAGTTGAAGCCCTTACCTACTCACCTCAAGCATGCATATTTAGAAATTAACAACACACTTCCACTTGTCATAGGGAGCAATCTTACAAAGGTGAAAGAAGAGAAGCTCTTCAGTGTGTTGCAAAAGTATAAGACTGCATTGGGATGGACAGTCGTGGAAATCAAAGCTATTATTCATTCTTTGTGTATGCACAGAATCTTTCTTGAGGAAGTGGCTACCCCAGTTTGTTAAGTGTAAAGACGTCTCAATCCACCATTAATGGAGGTGGTGAAGAAATAAGTGATGAAATTGATGGATTTAGGTGTCATATATCCCATCTCTGATAGCAAATGGGTAAGTCCTTTGCAGGCGGCTCCTAAGAAGTCAGGCATTACAGTGGTAGAGAATGAGAGAGGAGAGATGGTTCCAACTTGAGTGTATAATAGATGGAAAATTTTTGTGGACTATCGCAAGCTCAGCTCGGTGAGTAGAAAGAACCATTTTCCATCGTGTTTTATTAATCAAATGTTAGAACGTCTTACTAGTCATGCTTACTATATTTTTTTAGGAATATTTTGGTTATATTCAGGTAGCTATCACTCCGGAGGACCTAGAGAAGATGACTTTTACATGTTCCTAAGGGACTTTTTCTTACAGAAGAATGCCTTTTGCTTTGTGCAATGCCCCTGCTATCTTTCAAAGGTGCATGTTAAGTATTTTTTCTGATTAAAAATCATTGATGTTTTTATGGATGAATTTACTGTGCATGGTTATTCATTTGAGCAATGTCTTGATCACCTCATTTTGGGTCTTAAATGATGCCTTGAAACTAACCATATTCTTAATTCTGAAAATTTTCATTTTATGGTTCAACAAGGGATAGTTTTAGGACATGTTATTTCTGCTAAGAGCATTAAGGTTGATAGAGGCAAGATAGACTTTGTTTCTTCTTTGTCTTACCTCACTTCTGTGCGAAAGTTCGATTTTTTCTTAGCCATGTAGGGTTTTATCGTAAGTTCATTCCAGACTTTTCCAAAGTTTCATAAGCATTGTGTAAGCTGCTTCAGAGAGAAAAGGAATTCATTTTTTTACGAGGAATGCAAGAAGGCATTTGATGCTTTAAAGGAAAAGCTGGATCTAGCGCCCGTTTTACAACCTCCAGATTAGAGTTTGCCATTCGAACTTATATATGATGCCTCTAATCCTGTCATTGGAACAGTTTTAGGCCAGTCATTTAGACGGATCCCTCACACCAATTGCTATGCTTCGAAGACTTTAAATGATGCCCAAGAAAACTACACCACCATAGAAAAGGAGCTTCTCGCAGTAGTTTTAGCTTTGGATAAGTTTAGGTCTTATTTATTGGGTACTAAAATTTTTGTTTGTTATGATCATGCATATTTGAAGCACCTACTGGCAAACAAGGAAGCAAAGTCAAGGCTCATTCGTTGGATACTCCTACTTCAGGAGTTTGATGTGGAGCTAAAGGATAAGAGACACTAAAAAAATGGAGTAGCAGACCATTTGAGTGGTCCAATAGAGCAGGGTGCTAACAAGGGTCCTATAAATGATGATTTTCCAAATGAAGAGCTACATGTAGTACAGTTGACAGCCCTCTGGTATGTTGATGTAGTTAATTTCTTAGTTACTCATTAGTTTCCTATAGAATTCACCAAGGAACAGAAGGAGAGGATTAAGAGCCAAGCAAAGTTCTATGTATGGGATGATCCGTACATGTGGCGATTTTGTGTGGATCAAGTTATTAGAAGGTGCATACTTGATAAAATTTCTTTCTATCTTAACATTTTATCATTCTTATGCATGTGGAGGCCATTTTGACTCAAAGAGGATAGCTCGCAATGTTTTAGAGTGTGGATTATACTAGCCATCTCTATTTCAAAATGCATATGATTTCTATAGGACTTGTCACAACTATCAGTGAATAGGTACCCTGGCTCCCCGTGGGGAAATGTCTCAAACCCCCATATTGATTTGTGAGATTTTTTATGTTTAGCGAATGAACTTCATGGGTCCCTTTCCTTCGTCATTTAGATTTCAATATATTCTGTTTGTTATTGATTATGTGTCAAAATGGGTGGAAGCAAAAGCCACCTAAACTAACGATTATCGAGTGGTTGCATATTTTTTGAAGTCTAACATCTTCTCTAGGTTTGGGGTTATTAGAGCCATTATCAGTGATAAGGGGTATCATATTTTCAATCGCACCATAGAGGCTCTCTTAAAGAGATACCAAGTGGTACATTGAGTCTCGACCACTTATCACCCTCAAACGAGTGGCCAGGTTGAAATGTCTAACTAAGAGATCAATTTTATCTTAGAAACCATGGTGAATCCTACCATAAATGATTGTAGTTTACACCTCAACGACACCTTATGGACCTACAGAACTGCATTCAAAACTCTGATAAGGATGTCTTCTTACAGGCTCATCTTTTGGAAGCCTTGCCACCTTCTAGTGGAACTCCAACACAAGGCTTATTAGGAGATCAAGAAATACAATATGGAGTTAGAATTCATCGGTGCCTATAGAAGATTACAGTGACAAGAACTCGAGGAGCTGCGACATGAAGCTTTGAGAATGCTCGAATTTATAAGGAGAAGACTAAGGCATTCCATGATCGCAACATCTCCAGGAAGATGTTCGTGGTAGGATAGAAGGTACTTCTATATCATTCCCACCTTAAACCCTTTCTAGGTAAGTTACACTCTCGATGGATAGGACCTTTCAAGGTTACCCAAGTACAGCCCTATGGAGTAGTGGAGATTCGAAGTACTAAGATGGGAACAGAGTTTAAAGTCAATGGTCACCGACTTACAACGTACTTTGAGGGATTTGAAGTACAACAAGTGGAGTTACTGAAGCTTGAAGCTCTGACATATATTGGTTGAATTTTGTTTATAGGGAATGAGCTTGTGACCCTAAATAAGCATTTGGTGGGAGGCACCCCATTCATATCCTTTGGTTTTGATTATTTTTCTCTTTTATAAATATCTTTTGGTTGTTTGATTTGTTTTTGTTAGCTTATTTTATTTGTAGGAAAACAAGAAGGTAGCTTCAAATTCTACTATTACGCTCCATACCACCTCTTTAATCTAAGGGAGTCCTTCTTTTCTTGTCCCCTTGCTTATGTTTTTATTGCCTTTAGACAAAGAGGACAATGTCCATTATAAGTGTGGGGGTGAGGTAGTTTGAATTGAAAATTTTGAAAAATTTTGAATTTGTGCACTTGAATTGTTGTGCGAAGGTTGAACCATGTTATTTTATCATAGTAGTTGGACTAAAATTGAGTTGTATGCTTCAATTTTTATTATGTGGTTTGATTAAAAGGTGAAATATGTGGAATAATTGAAGTAGTTGATTGCATAACCTCAGTTAAACATTTTATGTTTGCATGATGAGGCAATGTATGAAGTTTTAATGGATTTTCATATAATCACATATGAGGTTTTGAGGCTATATGACTGCATTTCATAGTCATTTTATCTTCTTTGTTGAGTGTTATGCTCTCCTAGGTAGATTACTTTTAGAACTTGCAAGGAATCAGTTTGAAACTATGAGATGCTTGTTTTATAGATATGATTTAAGGCCTTCTTTGTTTTGAACCCCTTAGCTTAAATGAACCACCATGTCATTTTCCCCTTGTAAACCCCTTTGAGCTAGACCATGTTTGTTTCAGTATTAATCCCCTTGCATTGAAACCCAACATCCCTTTAGCCTTACCTATCACAAGTTAAATGAAGTATTAAGTAAGTAGTTGATGTTTATGATTTAAGGACTCTTATTTCATACTCTATTCTGAGATGTTTGAAGAGATACTTCTACTAGTGTATTTGTTGATATGTGCTACTATTATTTTTTCTTGTTTTTTGTGTTATTTAAGTAAAAAAGAAAGAAGAAAAAAAGGAAAGAAATAAAAAAGAAAGATCAAATATAGTAGCATTGGTTAGTGATGAGTAGCTGTAATATGTTATATTCATTTACTTATCTTAAAATTGATATTAGATTATCCATTTTACTTATTACTTTATGAATACATGTGAATAACCCCTTTGATCCTTCTTGCCATACCTTAACCCAAACCCCATAATAACTAAGTAAAAGCCCTTTTTGATCCATAATGGCATGTAATCTATATTGTAGGGAATTGATGAATGTGCAAGTCTGTGGTAGTGTAGTCTCTTAGAGAGATTCTTGAGTGAAACACTAACCCTCAAATACTTAAATGATTTGAGTGAACACGGTGAGGAAAGTCCATCTTAGTTTTATGCTTACTTTTGATCAATGATGTCTTCATGTGACTTTGTTTATGTGTATTGATGGAAAGCAATTAAGATATATGTAGTAGTTTGATACTTGAGTTTGTCGAAGTTTGAATGATTGCATGCACTTGATTTTCTTTGAAAATGAATTGATAGAATTTCTTAGTTAAGTTTAAATTGCTTGAAGACAAGCAATAGTTCAAGTGTGGGGGTATTTGATAGGGTTGAATTATATTATATTTTTATATGTATTTCAATATGAATTAAACTCTATTTTAGTTCCTAAATGCTTATTTTATGTTTATATTATGTTTTGATCTAGATTTAATTATCAGAAACAAATTTATATAGAAAAAAAGAAGATCAGAAGTGATTGGAAGCATTGAGAAGGAGTCTTCCAATTGAATTAAGAGCACAAATGTTGGTATTAAGGTAAAAGCTCCAAAAAAAGATTTAAATTTGAGACAAATGGCACTAGCTCATCTCACATGTCCCACTTTCTTTTAAGCAAAAAATAGCAGCGTTTGGCATGACATGCATGTGTTTTAATTAATAAAAGACCTAGAGATGTGTGGAGAGAGGGGGTTAACTGCTGGAAAAGAAACAAGGGATGAAAATAGGACAGTGGTTGATGTTTTCAGCTACTTGAAGAAACAACGAGAAAAGGACTAAAGACTTGGCTAGACAAACTCATCCATTGTAGGAGTTTTTTTTTTTCTCATCTTCCCCACTTGGCAATTGTGTTGATGACTGCACTCATAAGTTACCTTGAAGCTTTGGCTATTGGGAGAGTTGGACGGCTGCAGAAGGAGAGAAGAAGACATAAAACCCACCCAGGGAACTCATCCATGATGGGCGGTTTTTTCCTTATTCTCTACTTGACAATGAAGCTTTCCTATAAATGATTACCTTCAACTGCAACTTGGTGTTTATTACATTTACACTTTTTGTGCTTTTGATTTTTATTTCCTCTTAATTTCAATTGCTAATGTCGTGTTTGAATCTCATTGTTTTGCCTTAGCTTCCTTAGTCGAATACATTGTTTTGCTTAATGTTCAATTTTTGTTTTAATTAGATCTTTGAATTTTGTTTTATTTTTGGACTCAAACATTGAATGATATTTCAGATTGACCTTCATTAAGTATTAATTTGGTTAAAGTTTTATTTTATAGAGTTTCATTTATCCATAAAATGTTTGGTTCACTTATGTTTAGTAGTTACTTTCTATGCACGATTTTAAATTTTAATTCATTTAAATTTAAATTTTTGTTTATTTTTAAATCTGGAATTTTTATTTAAAGTGCTGAATTAAGTCTTAGATAATTAAGTTGTAGATAATTTCCCATTAGTTAAAGTAACTCAAGTTTTCACTAGATAAAGTGTTTAATTGGATTTCTTAGATTAGTTATTAATTTTCCCACTTTTATCTTTCTTGTTTAAGCTTTAGATTTTAATATTTTCATATTTTTTGATTAAAAATTAGCTTAGATGAAGTGTTATTCCATGATGTTTGTCTATTATTAGTGTCTTTAGTTCATTAATTCTTGGTAACTAAAAATTTGTGTCTGTCTTTAGGTCTTAATTAAAGTAAATTTAGTTTTTCTTTAATCTTTGTTTTAAGTAGTTTGAACATGTATGGCTAGTTTTCTTAGGGTTTTAGAGATATTCAAAGGATAAAAGGATGAACATTATGAGAATGGAGTGGAATGTATGCTTAATTTGGTGCTTGTTTGTCTAGTTGGTTTGGGACTTAAGTTAAATGTCATGAATTAGGAGTTATCTTTAGGCTTCATCACCCTTTAGGTAACTTTCTAACACAAACACTACGGTTGAGGAATATCCTTGTAAGCAAACAAGGAAAGCAAAAATTCTTGCTGGGCCTCTTTAGCTTCGCAACATCTCGCATCGATAAAATAACGAACCCAGCAAGCGAGATCCCCGATATAGCACCCAAACCATGCATCATCTTGTATAACAGGTATACATTCACATATCTCATCTCATTAAGCTTACTAGCTTGGAGAGCAACATTATGACTCAGAATCCCAACTTTAATCCACTCCCTAGCTCCCAATGTAGCAGTAATATAGCCCCTAGCATTCCTAGTCAGACTTAGGGCCTCTCTAGCAGCAACAATAGAAAAAGTGGGATCCGAAGAAATGGTATCCCTATGCAGTGGATCCCTACTCTTAACAAATATACTACCCTCATTCGATACTCCTAATAATACAGAAATGGAGGCACGAGTGAGATAGATAGGAATACCTCTAACTGTAGACCGTATCTCAATAGTTTTGGTCTCGTCCTTGTCTTCGATATTTGCGAAGAATTCCCGAGCGAGGTCGGGGTAGAACGGATCAGGAAATGTAACGACAACCTCCCACCCAAAGGTCTTGAAAGCTCCAAAGATGTTGAAGATGGCCTCGAGCTCTAGATGAAAAGGGTGCTCGACATTGAATTCATTACCCCAATATGTCTCGAACCAATCAAAATTCTCCTGACTAGTGAACCGTACTGGGTCAAAAGCCAATCTCTTTCTCCTAGGTGTCATTCACTGTAATCTATTCAAAATAATAAGCACAAACATGTAAAAAATCAATACAAAAATTAAGAAAATCTTTCGGCAAGAGTTGCCAGAATATTCCCTTTTAACTGGAATATTCTTAATTTTTCGATGACAATGAAATTGAATAAAATTGGTACCAATCTAAAGCTAATGAAATTTCTAACACAATGGTACCAAAATATAAGCGAATAGAGGCCTATATTGGGAGAAAATTGAAAAAGAATACCTTAGGGGAGAAAAAGATTCGGAACTTGCAGAGCAAATTATGGAACATTTGTTGATTTTCTGACTAAATTGATGTTATAATCAAGTAGAGGACAGAAAATGCAATAAATGGACACCAAGAACGTCTAATTTGGTTAAGAATTGAGCTAGTTGTGAGGGTCGGAAGATTGGGGGTGATTAGGGTTCTTGGAAGATTGAGGAGAGGAAGACGATGAATAGTAAAACTACGTCGTTTTATTGCCAGTCACGGGGTATAACGACACCTTGTTCTTCATACAATGACTCCGTTATACTAAGAATAGCCCGCCATTATAGACACATATTGCAATGCCTTCAACGGTGGTTGAGTATCCTATAATGGTAGGCTAACAGACCACTGTTATAGGTCTGTTTAAACCTTCCTAAGTCCAATTTCAATTTAATTTCACTTTTAAATCCCTTCAAACTTAAGTCCTAACAACTTGGATTGAATTATTCATCAAATTGCTTCAGATTAATGCTTAAAAACACTCTTAAAATCAAATCAAATTCACCAAATTTAAGGAAAACACACCAAACTTATTTCAATCACACTAAACTTAATTCAAACACACTTATAAAACTTCAACACTTAATTTATTCACTACTAACACCCAAAATAAAATCAAAACATATACACTAACCTACCTAATTTGATAAATTACCTAGTTCAATAAGGATTAAACAGTGAAAGAGTCTCAGAAGACTCCTCAATTGAACTAGGCACATACAACTTCACTCTTTGCCCATTAACCTTGAATGTTGAGTGACCATTGC
>JAOXYD010070289.1:0-12663 GCA_028565735.1 Pinacopodium congolense | reverse complement strand
TTTTCTAACTCAGATCATTACTTATATTCTCCTATTTTTTAGAATAATCAAAGTTCATGTTTTTGTGTATATAGTGACCTTAGGTTGGAAGTTATTAATGAGATATAAACTTAATAATTATGAGAATTAGTTAGGAATTAATTAGATATTGTGATTTAGGTTGAGGTTGAAATGGAATTCTATATAAATGACATGAATTAGGGATTTATTCATAGGCTTGGCCATCCTAGGTTTATCTTCTAATTCTGTTGCTAGGAATAAACTTGTGATACGTAATAGTCCTAATGATTTTCATAGGTAGAAATAGGCTAATTGGTTTTGTTAACTTAATCAATTTAGCCTAGGATTATTGTTCTCTAGGTTATAAAATCCGAGCTTGCAAGATTGTGGCTTAGGTTAGTCGTTCCCTAGCATGCTAATGCTGTTACACCATTAAATCTAGAGAGCTTGTTCTAAGTTGTCACGTGGTTATGGGTAAGTTTTCTAACGTATAGGACATATCTAAAATTAGTGGAATATAGGATTTAAGAACTTGTTCAAACCTATAGTCTAGCTTCTTAGACCAATCAAAATTTATTTATTTCAAGGATTAATTATAAGTCTAAATCCCTGATATATTTTCTACCCAGCTTTCTTTTATTTTCCTTATTTATTTCTTTCGTGCATTTTTGGTTGTTTTTTTTTCTTTCAATGTTTGTCTATACTTTTTATTTTAATGTCTTTATGTTTAGGGGCTCTTTTTTTTTTTTTTTCTTTTAGCGCAACCTTAGGAATAGCTTAGAAACGTAACTAGCTCTCTGTGGGATCGACTCTGACTATCCTAGCTATATAGCTAGGTATAGTTAGGTATTTTATTATTTGATAAGTATGTGACAGCTTCCGCCAGAGGTTCCTCAGTCCTCTCTTTGGTTTTCCCTTTTGATCCTTCTTTTTTTTTTTACTTTTTATTCTTAGTTTCATTAATCTCAAGAAACCCTCCTCTTGTTTTCTTTATTATTACTGGTGAGGTTTTTCTACATTACCATCTACATATTTTATATCTATATGCCCTAATTTGGCACCTCATTGAAGCTTTAAGGTTGCTTTTTTTTTTTTCTAGTATTGAGTTTCACAAGGTTTAGCATAGTTTGAAGTCATTCATAAAGTTTAATGCTACCTCTTTTATGTCAAGACTAAGGATTGGGTTGTCTTAAGAGTGAATTATTGGATATAATCTCAAAGAACTTCCTCCACTATTTATATTACTAATCTAAAATAGACAGAATCCAAAAACATGCATCTGATATTGATGAAGTGTGATAGGAACTCTATAGCAAATTATAAAAGTAGTTATCAAGGTAGGGAATAAGGTAAGATCCTTATAATGATACATGTCATCGATAGGGTCATGTATGCCAACATCAGTATCCAAGGTTAGTATTTGAATATGATAAGTACTCTACTAAGATGTTAAGTACTAAGGGGTTATTAGCTATCAAAATTGCTTCCAAAGCATCATGCTTAATTGTAATTGTAAGCCATATGGTACCCAAAAGGTGGGTCAATTGGATGTTTTAAAAAATTCTTTACTAATTAAAACTAGTAACTTAAACCAACTGGAGTTTAAATGCAGTCACTAAACCAAAGTTAAACCTAAAATGATATGGAACTGCAAATGCCACAATGAATGTAATAATTGAAATTCAAGTCACACAACCAACAATAAGTAAAGGAGTTAAGGGAAAAGAGAGACACAAGGAAATTATAAAAGTTCACCTACCCTAAAGATCGACTACATTTTCTTTCTAACTACTTGTTGGATGATTTTCACTAATCAAACAAAGCAAGTACAGTCTTCTTATAAGGTGAAGAGTAACCTTTACAATCTTAATTTTCAAGGGTGAAGAGTAACCTTATACAAGACTCAATCTTCTTGTTGAGGTGAAGAATAACCTTTAACAACTCTTTTCAAGGCAAAGAGAAGCCTCTACAACTCATAATTAACCAAAAAATTCAATAACCTAATTCAAGTAACTAAATACACATTAAAAAGTGTTTTACTCAATACACAATTAAACTAAGGGCTTTAGCTTTCAACAAATGATATGAATGAATTATGGAAATCTTGAACACTTAAAAAATCGTAGTATGACTGGAATTATGCCCCAAAATCATGTATATATTTTGCAATATGATCAAAATGAGCTAAGCACAAAATTTGGATAGTTTAAGTACTCTATGAATCTTTAGCTCAAAACACAAATATAAGTGCTTAAATATCAAAATAAAAATTTCAAAGCACTTCTAACACCTTATGTGAACTAAACACAATAAGTTTATGCACCCAAAAACTAATTTAAATGATGCAATTCGTGATGAAATGAACAACATACAAAATTAGACAGTTTTGATATATGAGTGATATAATGCATACAAATGATGAAACAATCAACCAAAAATTCAAAACTATGATTTTCTTACTTCTAAGGACTTAAAATAAATAAATAAATAATAACACACACTAAGAAACAAAATAAGAAGATTGAAATCGAAATTAAACTTAAATTAGTGAAAACAGAAGATATCTTGAAGTATTTGAGTGTTTAAGCTAAAAAATAACTTAAACAAGCCCCTAAAAATCTAAACAAGACTTAAATATAATCTAGAGGGCTTACGTAAACTGAAAACAAAAATTACACAATTTTAGAAACAAGATTAGTTAGCTAAAATTGAGACTAAAGCAAGAATAGTCTCAACAGAAATAGTTTTGATATATGTGTGTGTTCTAGTTTTAATTTGATGATATAGCCATTATAAAATGTAAAAAATAGATCAAACAAAACTTAAACACTCAAGAAAGATGAAAAAAATAATTTTTCACACTAAAAAACTCAATAAAATAGTAAAGAGATGGATTAAAAGTGATAGCAGTAAAAGTTGGTCAGCTTGAGCTTTTTAAGATATTTTGGCTTTTTGATATGTTTTAAAGGCATCTAGAGAGTGCTAAATTCTTTGAAGAAGGTATTTATAGTGTCTAGAGGCTTAAGGAGGGTCTAGAGCTTAAAAATAGCCTCTAGAGAGAGGAATAAAAATAAGCCAAAGGTAAAAACTACCAGTTGAAACTATATGACAGGTTTTGAGGGTTATGCAGCATCCTCCAGCTTGCCGTATTGGTCTTTGAAAATAAACACATTATGGGGGTTTGGACAACCTACTGTATTGCCTCTTAGCCTACCATATTGCCTCCAAAAAATCAAAATACAAGGTGCAAACAAACTCCAATCCTATCCTATCATCAATCTAACATGAATGATAAATAAACTTAAAATCATGTATTAAGACTATATGATTGATCAAGGAACATCAAACAATTCAAAACTATGAATTGGCCTTTGAATTAAGAAAATATGGAACTTTGTTATATCCAATGGAATGCATGATTAAAATTGAACCCTTAAATCAATTCAACATTAAGTAAAACTTTCAAATATATTTGAAACAACCTACCTAAGATCTTGAAGCTTCCAAAACCTTTGACCTTCTATTATCTTCAAATTTGGCCTTGAAGCTCCAAGCTTTCCATATTGAATTAACTTTGAAATATATCTATCTTTAAATTATGCATCATAAACTTAAATCACTAGTAATCAAACACGTTTTGTTATCATCAAAACCAAGATTTGAAACCTCCTTTAGTTCAACAATCTTCCCCTTTTTGATGATGACAAAACATGTGATATTATGAAAATAACAAACCACCTTCCAAACAACAAAACCATAGGCATTAAAGGGACAAGAGATCAATTTTATCCAAGGCTCCCCCTTAGATCATGCATTCAGGTAATTTAAGCTCCCACTAAATGTATGCATCAACATATAACATATGTAGGAGCAAATGGTCATTAAAGGGAGACACATAGGCATATACCCTTAATGATTAACTCTACTTTAATGATAGGCACAAGTATTACACATACATAACAAATATCACACATATTTCTCTCTCTTTTTAACATAATAAAAAAGACTAAGAAACATGCATGGAAAATAAAATCAAGGAGTAAAACATGCATAAGAGGATAAATAAGAGAGAAAAGGATGCATAAATGCAAACAAAAGAGAAAAGCATGTATAAACACATAAACACATAGAAATCAAAGAGATGCACCATCAGTCATGCCTAATTCTATTCTAATCATGCAAAACCTATCTTCATTAATTGGTTTAGTAAAGATATCGACCAATTGATAATGTCTATCCCTAAACTCCAATTCAATATCACCATTATGCACATGATCTCTTATAAAATGATTTCTTATCTCAATACAATTAGTTCTTCAATATTGAATTAGATTCTTAGTTAGGAAAATGGCACTAGTCTTATCACACCTGGGAATTTTTGTAATTTCTAGGCCATAATCTCTAAGTTATTTCTTGATTTAAAGAACTTGTGCACAATAATTATCAACCGCTACCTATTCCGCGTCGCTGGTCGATAAAGTAACAGAATTTTGTTTTTTACTAAACAATGAATCCAATACATAACCAAGGAATTTACAAATACCCGGAAGTACTCTTTTCATAGAATAAGCTATAGACATAATCTGAATTCGAATAACCAATTAATTTAATGAATGCACTTTTAGGATACTATAAACTCAAAGATTATGAACTAACCAAATATCTCAAAATTCTCTTAATGGCCAATAAATGAGACTTTTTAGGATTTGATTGAAATCTAGTACATAAGCACACATTAAATATGATATTAGGCCTACTAGCAGTTAAATACAATAAACTATCAATCATACCTCGATATTACTTGACATCTATTGAATTACCCTCTTTATTTTTGTCCAATTTGGTGGTGTAGCTTATTGTTGTACCTAGTAGTTTGGTTTGGCTCATCCCAATTCGCTTGAGTAGCTCCTTTGTATATTTCACTTGATTAATGAAGATACGATCTATCATTTGCTTGACTTGGAGTCTAAGGAAGAATCATCATGCTCATCTTAAATTTCATATTCATATGATTTGCAAATTCTTGATATAAAACACCATTAGTAGCACCAAATATGATGTCATCCACATAAATTTGAATAATCAACAAACCATCAATGTTTTTCTTTCTATACAAAGTAGTGTCAAATTTTTCTTTAACAAAACTATGTTAAAGAAGAAAAGAGCTTAATCTATCATATCAAGCTCTGGGACCTTGTTTCAATCCATACAAATCTTTAGAGAGTTTGTAAATGTGCTTAGGTGCATCATGATTTTCAAAACCGGGAGGTTGCTCTGCATGCACCTCATTTTGAATAAAACCACTTAAGAAAGCACTTTTAACATCCATTTGATAAAGTTTAAAACTCATATAAGAAGCAAAAGCAACAAAAAGCCTAATAGCTTCTAATCTAGCTACGGGTGTAAAGGTTTCTTTGTAATTAATTCCTTCTTCTTGGTTATACCCTTTTACTACTAGTCTTGCCTTATTTCTCATAATTTTTCCATCCTCATCAAAATTATTCCTAAAATTCCACTTAGTACCAATAATTTGATGATAATTAAGCTTAGGCACTAAGGTCCAAACTTTATTCCTTTCACCTATGATTTCGTTGGAGGGATGGCCCTTTTTATATCTTTACCCTTTTAGTAAACTCCCATCTCTCCTAACCTCCTCACTTGGTTTAACAATATGCTCATTAGGTGGAGGTTAAACATCTAAGGTGTCTTTCTTAGGCTCTTCTAAACCTAATTTCTCCATATCCTTAGATAATCCCAAATCATCAGTAGCAACAACTTTCTTAGCATCAAATGGGTTAGATTCATTAAAAAACATTAATGGTTTCTTCAATCATTATATTCCTCTTGTTAAACACCCTATAATCTCTACTAGTAAAATAATAACCAAAAAATATGCCTTATTTAGATTTAGCATCAAACTTAGCTAAATTATCTCTAATATTCAACATAAAACATTTATATCTAAACACTTTAAAATAACTCCCCTTTGGTTTCTTCCCAAACCAAAGCTCATATGAAGTTTTATCCATATAAGGTCTTATGTAAACCTTATTGGATACATGGCATGCACAAGCAACAGCTTTCGCTAAAAAATATTTAGCATTATGTTATTCATTCAACATAGTTCTATCCATTTCTTACAAAGTCCTATTTTTCCTCTCAACAACTCCATTTTGATGAGGGGGTCTAGGAGTTGAAAAGTTATGAAAAATGCCATGATCTTTTCTAATTGAGGTAATCATGTAACCTTTTTCTAATTGAAATTTTTTAGCAAACTTGATAAAATATTTAAAACATTAATCTTTACTAGCAAGAAACATAACCCATGTAAATATAGTAAAATCATCAACAATCACATATGTATATAATTTACCACCTAAACTTGCAATTTTAGATGTTCTAAACAACTCTATTTATAATAACTTTAAAGTTCGAGAAGGTGTTACCACAATTTTCTTCTTGAATCAGGCCTTTGTTTGCTTGCTCATTTGACATGCATCACACACCTTGTTCTTTTCATACTTCACTTTGAGTAGGCAATTCACTAACTCCTTATTACAAAGATTGAAGATGTGTTCCATGCTAGTATGACCTAACTTTTTATACCACATCAAAGCATCCTAATTCATAGACATAAAAAACTCAACATTTTGGTTAGAGAGATCATTTATATCAATAGTGTACATGTTTCTTACTCTCTTACCAATAAAGAAAATACAATTAACAATAACATTAGAAACTATGCAAGATTTACCTTCAAAAGAACTTTGAAACCACCCTTATCACATAATTGACTCACACTTAACAAATTATGCTTTAAACCTTCTATTAAAAGTACATTATCAATGGTAGCACTATTCTTACTAATTTTTCCAATGCCAATTATCTTACCTTTGGCATTGTCTCTATATGTCATATATCCACCATCTTTGTCTTTCAAAGAAATAAAGTGACAGGCATCACCCATCATATGCCTAGAGCACCCATTATCTACATACCATGTGCTCTTCTTGTAATCCGACAAAACAAGGAAAATCATTTCACTTCAAGTACCCACATTAATTTAGGTCTTTGGGAGTTAGATATCTTTCTAGTTCCTAAAGCTTTTGGCAAACTACAAAACCTAGATAATTTATTAAAAAAATCTTTCTAAATGACCATACCTTCCACAATAATCACAAACATATGTCACTTTATGAAAATGCATATTTGACCTAAAATTGTTGCTATATGCAATCCTAGATGTATCATTTCTAAAATTTATTCTTTGTTGAAATCTTGGCCTAGAAAGATCATGAAAGTAATTTTTGATGCATGAGCATGCATAGGTTGAGCATGTGAATGTGTAGCCCTAATGTGCATAGATTGTGACCTATATGCATTATATGAAGATTTTGCATTTGAAAAGAAACTATGCCCTTTGTTAGGAGCATGCATATTTCTCCTAGATGTGGATCTTGAGGCATACATATAAGCATGATGAATGTTCCTAGATTGAGTTCTAGAAGATGATGCACCATTATCAATAGATGATCTAGGAATATTCTCTTCATCCAAACTTTTTCCTTTTACAAAAATAGTTTTGGCATTTGGTGTTCCACTCCCTTGTGTAAAGCCTAAGCCACATTTATTATTGGAGGCCTTTTGAGCTCCAAGCATATTATACAGTTTTTCTTTTCCCTTAGTTAACTTTTTTAGTGATTCTTTAAGACCTTTTATCTCATTCTTTAAGGGATCATTTTCATATATTATTTTCTTCCTATCATTATGAAAATCCATAGTCTTAGATTCTAAGGAATGTTAATCATCCTTGAATTTTTCATTTTCTATTCTAAAATCATTAATCACCTTTTTGCATTCCTTATGCTTAGAGGACGATTTCTTCCTTTTTATGATTGCACTTTCTAAGCATATAACCAAATCATCATAGCTTAAACCAATATCTACAAGCATATTTTCATTCTCATCATCATCATTAGACTGTGAAGAAGATGGTACTTTGTCATCCAAATTCATGAGACAAAACTTGGACCTTTCCTCTTTGGAGTTTTCACTTACCTCTTCGCTTTCAGTCTTTCACATGGCTTTCAATGCTTTTTTTCCCTTCTTGCCCTTCTTCTCTCTTCATTCCTTCTTACTACTTCTTTCATCCTTTTTATTTTCCTTAAGAATTGGGTAATTGGTTTTCCAATGTCCAGGTTTCCTATATTTATAAAAAATGACATTAGTAGATTTTCTCTTATGATCATACTTTCCATAATCTATTTTCTTGGAAAGTGACTTCTTCTTTAGGAATTTGTTGAACTTCTTAGTAAGGAGAGCTATCTCTTCTTCACTTTCTTGGCTTTGAATGCCAAGTCCTTCCTTCTTAATGAAGCTTCCTCCTCTTTTGTTTTTGTATCCTTCATCGTCATCTCATGTGTAAGAAATGAACCTATCAATTCTTCCAAAGGAAAAATGTTAAGATCTTTAGCCTCCTGAATAGTGGTTACCTTAGCCTCCCATTCCTTTGGCGAAGATCTCAAAAATTTTCTAATAATTTCAATATAAGGATATGATCTTCCTAAACCCTTCAAAACATTTATGATGTTATAAAATCTAGTATACATGTTTGAAATGCTTTCATTAGGATGCATTCAAAACAATTCATATTGATGAATAAGCATTGCCATTTTGCTTTCTTTCACTTGGTTGGTACCCTCATAAGTAACCTCTAGTATGCCAAATTTCTTTAGTCGTTTCATACATAGACACTCTATTGAATTCACTTATACTTAAAGTACAAATTAAGATATGAACACCTCTACTATTAAGTGAAAGCAATCAATCATCCTCTAAATTCCATTCCTCTTTTACCTTAATAATTCTTAGGCCATTCTCAATCTTAGTGGAAACATAAGGACCCCCACTCATTATATCCTAAAACTTAACATTTTGGCTTGAAGAAAGAACTTCATCCTAGTTTTCCAATATAAGTACTCACTTCCATTAAAGAAAGGAGGTCTACTAATATTTTGAGCTTCAAAACTAGACAAACTACCCAATTAAGCTATAATGGATGTTTTCTCACAATTTCATTAGAAATTAATGCAAGAGTGAAACTTGGCTCTGATACCAATTGTAAGGCTTACGGAACCTAAAAGGGAGGTGAATTGGGTGTTTTAAAAAATTATTTACTAATTAAAACTAGCAACCTAAACCAATTGGAGTCCAAATGCAACCACTAAACCAAAGTTCAACCTAAGATGATATGGAAATGTAAATGCCATAATTAATGTAATAAATTGAAATTTAAACCACACAACAAGCAATAAGTAAAGGAGTTAAGGGAAAAGAGAGACATAAGGAAATTATAGAAGTTAACCTACCTCAAAGATAGCCTACGTCTTCTTTCCAACTACTTGTTGGATGATTTTTACTAATCAAACAAAACAAGTAAAATCTTCTTATAAGGTCAAGAGTAACCTTTAAAATCTTACTTTCTAAGTAGAGTAACGCTATATAAGACTTAATCTTCTTGTTGAAGTTGAAGAGTAATCTTTAATTACTCTTTTCAATGCAAAGAGAAGCCTATAAAAATTCACAATTAACTGATAAGATTAAAATTTATTAAATTTTCATATGCTTTTAAATGCTATTTCAATCTTATTTTATTGTTTAAATATTTAATTTGTGTTATATTGTATTTAATGACATGTTTATTGCCTTATCACAAATTTTGAATCAAAATATGGAGAAATTAAAGATTGTATGAATTTAAAAAGAAGAAAAGAAAAAAAAGAAAATTAAATAAGTTAAGCTCGTCAAAACGACGACCTTAAAAAGTGAGAAGTGGCGCATTCGGAAAACAACATGTGAAGAGCTAAGGGTTTTTGAATGAATTAAGCGTCAATTCCGAGGCACAAGGGGGGGAAGTGGACAAAACAAGTGAGACGAGTTTTAAGTCTGGGGTTGGGAGATGTGAGGGGCTGCTGTCTCGACTTAAGGATAAGTGCGGCTTGTGCATGGGAGTGGCTAGCGGCTTGGGGTTTATGGTTGCACCAGGAGACGAACCATGGAGAAGTAGCTGCAGCTTGGAGACATACGCACCTGCACCTGCATGCACCACCTATGGACGAATGAAACGCACCAGCGACACACCAGGGGACCTGCGAAGGGACCAGCTGCTGCATTTAGGAATTTTAATTAAAGGCTTTGCACCGATGGTTTATTTTAACTCAGAAATTTTGTTTGCAATATTATTTGGTTTTGTTATTTTCGCTTTCGATTATTGTCTGAGTTTTGTTTGTTTATGCATTTGATGATAGTTTCAGATTTATTTTTGATTAAGTATTAAATTGTTTAAGGTTTTATTTTACATAATTTCAATTATTTATTTAGTTCATCTTTGTTTAGTAATTAGTTTTTATGCGTGTTCTTAATTTTTAATTTATTTAAAATTCACTTTTAGTTTAATTTTAAATATGAAATTTTCATTTAAGCTATTAGTTCAAGATTTGTTTAATTAGGTTTTAGGTAATTAAGTAATAGCTTAGTTAATTAGTGTTTGTGTTAATTTAAATGTTGATTTGTGTTTTTCCTTTATTATTATTAATTTTCATCTTTTATTTTCTTTTAATTAATTATATTTAGTGTTCATTTAATTTTTGTTTTTCTTAATTTAATTATGTTTAACTAGTTTAATTTTGGATTGGAGGATATTAATGGGATTTTACCTTAATGATTATAAGAATTGATTAGGAATTGACTAAGTATTGTGATTTAAGTAAAGATTGAATTGAAATTTCGCTTAAACTACATGAATTAAAGATTAATTCTTAAGATTGGTCATCTTAGGTTTAATTTCTAATTCTATTGTTAGGAATGAATTTGTGACAGGTAATAGTCCTAATGATTTCCATATGTAACAATAGGCTAATTGAATTTGTTAGTGAACTTAATCAACTTGGTCTAGAATTCTAATTCTCTAAGTTAGACAATACGAACTTGTGAGATTGTACCTTAGGCTAGTTGTTCTTTAGTTGTTAATGCTATTGCATTGTAAAATCTAGAGAGTTTATTCTAGGTTGCCTCGTGATTAGGGATAGGTTTCTATTGTATATGAATTATTTAAAAATGGCAGAACTGAGGTTTGAGAGCTTGATTGAGCCTATAGACTAGCATCTTACACTAATCGCAAATCATCTACTTCGATGAACAATTATAAGTCCATAATTCTCGATATATCTTCCACCCAGCTTTTGCATTTCTTATTTGTTTCTTCTTTGTTTGTCTTTATTTCGTCAATTATCTGTAGTATTTAATTTTGATGCCTTTTTTCCAAGGGTTTTATTTTCTTTTTGACAACATTAGAGATACCAATTCATTCTAGCTCTTTGTGGGATCGACCTTGACTTGCCCTAACTACTTAGTTAGGTTAATTAGGTAATTTTATTATTTGGTAGCTTACGACGAGCTCACCCAATTTTTGGTGCCATTGCTGAGGAGCTAGTGCTTATGTTAATTGTTATTTCTTGTGTTGTCTTTCTTTTTGTTTTTGTTATTCATTTGTCATCTTTGATCTTTGTTTACTTCTGTTTCATAGCTTTTTCAAGTAATGATTTATCTTCAGCATTCTTTGTATTTTGATCCTCCGTGTTTTAATTCTTATATTAATGATGAGTTTAAATTAGCTGTTCTCTCAAGATTGGAACAACAGGTAACAAAACTCACATCTTTAGTTGCTCGAGTTACGATAGATATTATCCAGACTAAAGTATGCGATTTTTGTTCATATTAAAGCCATTCTAGTGACATATGTCCCTCCTTGCAGGATAAGAAGCAGTATTATGGATTTGGCAATTTCCAAGAGTTGCAACAAGACTGGTATGATCCTTACACTCCAAGTTACCATTCAGAGTGGGAGGATCAACCTTATTTTTCAAATGGGAGTGATAAGTGTGTTTTCATACTGTGTTTCTAGGTTATTTTTAGGTGTTTTAAAGTATTGTTTGTGTGTTTTAGACCTAGTTAGTATAAACTTTTGCATTCCTTTTCATTATCTTCTATGTGTTTGATTGTTTTTGGTATTATTGAGTGTTTGAGGGAAAAATATGAACTTATTTGAGGGATTGGTTGATGCACTTTGATGTTTGAAATTGTAGGTAACGAATGAAACTCGAAAGCAGTATCAATTTTCGTACTACAAATTCAGTGATGCATTAAATGCCCTTATAGAGCTCAGATTGCAATGAAATTTTACAGGGAGCTAGAAAAAAATGTTAGGAGCCTACATAACAAATTTCAAGTCAAAAGGAGGTCCGTGGACGAAGATATACTGGAAATACCAAGCAAAGGTCAAAGTTGGAAAAAGCTGATTAGGCAGGATGACGTGGAAAAACGTGTGGGGACATGTTTATACGTTTTTGTGTTTAAAAGGACGTGGGAATTAACCTAGCAGCAATAATTCTTACCCTAGGAGAGAAGGAAGGTGGACAACTCAATTTTGGAGAGGAGACTCAAGATTCAACAATTGCTATCCCGATTTTTCAAAAAACGAGGCGTCAGCATACCCCATTAATTTTCTCTTTGCCCTTGCTTTTCTTTGGATGTTGAATCTGAATATTACTTGTTTGAATATGTTTATGAATAGCTAAATCTAGTTTAGGGATTGTTCTTGAATTA
>JAOXYD010070258.1:0-12664 GCA_028565735.1 Pinacopodium congolense | reverse complement strand
GTTGGGTTAGAATTAATTTTTATTGGTGTATTTATTTATTGTGTAGGTAAATTAAATTTAAAAATTAAAGTTGAAAAAAAGAAAAAAAACAAAGCAGAAGAAAACAGCAAAAGCCTAGCGTCAGCCTGACCCAACAACTAGCTGTTCCAGCTCAGGCCCACGCGTCCATGCCGTCCCGCATCTAGTTAGACAGTCCAAGCACCTGCAGACTCGTCCCAGCCAAAGCCCACGAGTCTAGCCTGCAAGTCTCGACCTGCGCCCACGCGCTCCGCATAACCCGATCGACCCCAATTCGAATCCCTTTTATCTAAGTATGGTGTTACCTATATGGTTGCTACACCTTACCATCCTCAAACTAGCGGTCAAGTTAAAATATCTATTCAAGAGAATTTTGGAAAATACCGTTAGCTTTTCAAGAAATATTGGTCAATAAAGTTGGATAATGCAATGTGGCCATATCGAACTGCATATAAAACGACCATTATAATGTCTCTTTACAAGTTGGTATATGGTAAGGCTTGTCATTTGCCTATTGAGTTAGAACATCGTGCTTATTAGGCTATCAATTTTCTGAATTTTGACTCAAAAAAGGATAGAGAGGAAAGACTTTTGCAATTGAATGAGTTGGATATGTTTTTTTGGAAGCTTATCATAACTCTAAGTTATATAAGGAAAGAAACAAGAGATGGCATGATAATCATATCATTTAGAAAGAATTCAAAGTTGGTGATAAGGTATTGGTGTATAATTCAAGATTGAAGTTCTTTTCGAGCAAGTTAAGGTCAAAATAGGCCAGCCATTATGATGTTACCAATGTTTATCCATTTGGAACAATTGAAGTTACTAACGGTCACTCATCTTTCAAGGTTAATGGTCAATGAGTGAAGTTGTACATGCCTAGTTCAATTATGGAGTTTTCTAATACTCTTTAACTGTTTAATCCTCATTAAACTATGAATTTTTCAAGTTAGGAAGGTAATTGTGTGTGATTTTATTTTATTTTGGGTGTTAGGATCTTTTAAATAATGTGTTGTAGCATTTTAAGTGTGTTTGAAATAAGATGTGTGTGTTTTCTTTATAATGTCATTAGTTTGGTGTATTCAATTTGAATTTAGCTGTGTTTTTAGACTTGAATCTAAAGCAAATTGCTGAATAATTCAATTCATGTTCTTAGGACTTGAATTTTGGAGGTTTTGGTTAGAAATTTGGAAGGGAAATGATCAAATTAGGCTTTAGGCAGACCATCAATAGCCCCCTGATAGGGTCACATTGATGAGTAAAAAGGTGTCGTTATTTATAACATTTTTAGACCTTTAACGACATCCTGATCATATATCAATGGCACTGTTAAAGGAAGAATAGGGAGCCATTAATAGACAAAAAAGGTATAAAAACCCAACAGTTCTTTATTTTTCTTCTTCGCCCCTATTTTCGCCCTAAACCTTCAAATCTCCAAATCTTCCTCATTTCTTAACCAAATTGAGTGTTCTTAGTGTCTACTTGTCGCATTTTTAGTCCTCAGCAACATTCTATCTTCAAATCACTATGAAAATCAACAACTTTTTTAGAATCTGATCTAAAATATCTAGATCTTTTTCTTCATTCAAGGTATTATTTTTTGATTTTCTCTTGATATATGCTTCCATTGAATTGAAATTTGAAGCTTTCCATTTATACCAAATTTGTAGCCTATCATTGCGATCAAATTTTTGGGAATTTTCTAAAAATTAAGAATTTTTTCAAAAGAATTTTCTGATTTTTCTTTGAATTTTCTAACATATTTTATTGTATTTTCTAAATAGTTTTGAATAAAATGACACCACCGAGGAAAATACTGGCCTATGATCCTTCCTAATTCACGAATGTGGACAATTTTAGCTAGTACCACTAGCACCGTAACAATGAGTTTATTGTAGAATATCCAATCCATTTGGATATTGAGGTGCAATTCAATCTCATGCGAGCATTTCGGGGCATCAGATGGGAGATAATGGTGACTTTCTCGGGTCCCTTCTATCTTATCCTAGTTTGTGAGTTCTATATGGACATCGCGGACAAGGAGAACTTGGAGACGATTGAGATTCGATCTTCAATTCGAGCTATTCCTATTCTTCTAACTCGTTCTTCTATTTTGACGTTGTTAGGAGGACCTGATGAGGGCGACATCTATATTAAGACTAAGGACCCGTTACATAGCAATTCAATCTATAAAGATCCATCTTTTTCCATTCTGACTGCTGGAGAAGCTTTGGCATTGACTAAGAAAAATAGATATTACGCCACTGCTAACCTAGGTATTCGTGAGTGCAGTACTGTTGCCCCACTAAGTTCTAGTGTTACACCTCATCTAGTGGGTTGAATGAGATGCGGATTGTCGATATCTATCTGCTGCATAAGTTCTTATTTGGTTTAGGTGCTATTTCTGGGATACCATTATCGGGTTTCATTATTCTTATTATGTAAGACATGGCTAAGCTTACGAGGCCTACCAAGAATTTCATTTTTCCTTACTTATTAACGAGGATATTTATGGATGTTAGAGTTCCTTTGGATTCAGAGGAGGTTATCTATTGGTCTTCTAAGATCATGATCAATGTAGCCCTTCTTAAACAATGGAGCTTTATTTTCACCGAGGACGATGGAGTAAGAAAGGTGCATAAGAGCCACCTAAAGATGCTCTAGTACTTAAGGCGGCACCTAAGGCGCCTGACCGAGATGGGTGAGGCATCATTTGACTCTACTCAAAGTGTTCCTGACCGAGACGTGTTTCACCTGCTGTCGCCCCACTATCCTCTTTGGACAATCCTCAAATTGTAATGATGCAGTAAATAATTAACATGGAGGGTCGCCTCACTTATGAGCTTTCTGAGTTTTGTACTACCTTGTTTTCTGAACTTCCTACTTTTTAGGGGGTAGTTGATTCACATTTTCATAGCCTTTAGCATTAGGTAAATGATTTATCTAGGGGAGTACATAGTTTGGAGGATTATCAGCGATCACGGGATGCTGATTACCCTTCTTTTTAGTTCTTTTGGTTATTCATTTTGTTGTTTAAGTTTAGTAGTATAGGTTTCCCTTTCTTAGTGTAGGTTTATCTTGTTTTCTGTCAGATCTATTGACTACTTTTGGTACATTTTGGCTCCTTGATGTATTTGACTACCATATTTATACGAGTGGAGCATGTTATGGCTATGTTTCTGTGTTCTCTTTCTTTTGATTTCAGTTCCTACACAATCGTTTCATTACACTATAGGATCTTCAAACCTATATCAAACGAATGTATTTCTTTCTCTACTCTCCTACATTATGCTTTTCTTTTTCTATTTTAAACATTGAGGACAATGCTTCGTTTAGGTGTGGTGGGAGGGATTTACCATATTGATTTATTTATTCAGTTGGGATTTGTTTGTTTCATAGTAATTTGATTTATCATCAATTTTATTATAGTCTATAAATTATGGAAAAAATTTCGAATTTGATCCTTCTTAATGTTCATGCTTTCATTTGAATTCAATTATTTTGGCAATTTGAAATGTTATTTGATTAATTTTGACTATTAATGACTAAATGGCTTTAACTCATTTCATAATTTAGATAATGGATACCTGATGATTAGAATGATATTCAACATATAAAATGCAACTTCTTGAGTAATTTTGTAACTTCTTTTAAGGCGCTTTTATCATTAAAAGAAAAAGAAAAAATATGACATTAATTACTTAATTAGTTAAATAAGTAAGTAAACCACTCCTCTGATTTCTAATCTTATTTATATGTATATATAAATGAGAAGATAAAGATTGGAGCAAAAATGAGAAGAAAATGCCCATTTCTATCCATTAACGCCCCCTACTAGGGTCACGTTAATGGATGAATAGGGGGGCATCTAAGGAGACAGCATTTGACCATTAACGGTGGTTTCTCTGGGCGCTGTTGATTGGAGGCAAGGTGCCATTGAATGTAGTAGTCAATAATTTCAGCTCCAAATGTCCAAAATGGCAGTTGTGGCATGTCTATAATTATTATTTTTTTTACTAGCAAATGGGGGAGGTAGCAATAACTGTGAAAACAAACAAAAACAGAGAAGAACCACAGATTGGAAGGAGAGAACAGATCTGCCATAGAAAGAGAGAATCCTTCTTCTTTCTTTATAGTCCTTCACTTATTCTCTAGCTTCAAACACTTTGTTATTCAAGTTTGAGTGTTTTTTCTGAGTTTCTAAACATTTGAGCTTGGTGTTAAGACATATTTATGAGTTTACAACTTATATTCAGGGGGTTTCTACCCAAGATTACTTGTTATTATGCCCTTATTTTCAGATTAATCAAAGCACTTTTCTTATGCTAACAACCTTATATGATATTTTATTTTTCTACAAGTTTATATTGATTCAGAGGCTGTGCTGCATTCAGGATCAAGTTAGGAGATACAAGACAAGAAGCCTTAAAAACTTGTTTTGTACACTCTAAACTTATAAATTCAGCCAATTTTTATAGATCTACCAAGATATGTTGCATAAGTTGTATATTTTATATGTCTTGATTAATTGGCTAAATTGTTTTTATTGCTAAGGATTGATGTTTATGTGATTTAAGAGAGCATAAAGACATGTTAAAGGTTTTGTATTTTGTTTATTGGATGATTAAACGAACTGATTTTTGACTGGCTACTTAATACTATTTTTTAAGACAAGTTAAGCATGATAAATCATCTTAAATTGTTAGAAAAATCAATAAGCAACACGAATTCATCTTTGCATGACCAAACCTAAATTTTTTGTAAAAGTTAGAGATCTGAGATTAATTTTCCAGAACTCACCTTCTTGAAATTAAATCCCATTTACTTGATTTAATGAATAACAAACTCTAGACAAGATTAAATGGAGAAAAAGCAAAGTTTTAACCTTAGCTTTGTTTTGATTTTGTGAAGGATCTTTAATCAGGCCTGAAATGTGTTTAAAGCTCAATTAAATCATCAATCATCTAATCCTTAGCTAATTTACAGATTTGGTAACTTTAAAAAAATTTTAGAAGAGATTAAAAATCATTTTTAAAGTGTTTAAGCCAAGTTAATCTAGTTTTAGCAATTTTCAAATTTGTAATCAAATTGTTTGGATTTTTCCTAAATAATTGTAATATGATCAACCTAGTAATTAAGCCAACTTTTTCCCCGTGGGATCGATAATCGGAGTCTTAAATTTACTCTATGATATTAATTTTCTCATAGGAGCACTTGCTTTAATTCCTTTGGTTTTCAAAGTAAAATCATTTTAAGATTATCCAAATTTTTGAAGTCACTTAACCAATGCAACGGTATATTAGGATAATAAGTTTTTTAACTTTAATTTACAACATATATATGATAAAAGGTTTATGCAACTTTATGAGATTAATGAGTTTAGGTTTGAGGCATATCATAATTTAAAGTTTTATAAGGAGTATGTGAAGAGATGGCATAATAAACAGCTCTATCACTGATACTTTAAGGTGGACGATTAGGTATTGATCTATAATTCCTGACTTAGACTCCTCTATTAAAGCTAAAGTTAAGGTGGTATAGTCCATTCGAGGTCACTTAAGGTTTTTCATTTAAATTTATTGAGGTAAAGAAAGAAATTCACTAATATTTAAGGAGAATGGGTAGAGAGTTAAATTATATATGCCTTCATTGGCCAAGGATGCAAGTGAAAATTTTCTCCTTTATGACAATTTTCATAATACTTGTTTGTAAGATTGTAGGATTTTATTTCTTTCACAATAATTTCATTTAAGTTTTTACTTTGGATTATTAGTTTTCTCTTTTTTTTGTTATCTTTCGTTTCTTTCTTAATACCAATCGAGTGGCTACAAGGTGTGATAGGATGATATTTTTTAAGGGAGTTTCCTTATTCTTCCTACCCTTTATGTTTTATTTTGATGACATGAACATTAGGTATAATGTTCAATTTAAGTTTGGTGAACACGCTCCACAGGGGAGGAGGGTGAAGGAACATATATCTAAAAAGATACACACTTGGTCTGGTAGTTAATTTGGATACTTCATTTAGGAACCATGCTAAGGTTGATTTAATGTAAATTTTTATACATTGATGCGAATGCATGTGATTAGTATATTTACTATGGAATAATTCCTATTTGATTATGACATTTCTTAATTATAGTTATGAATACATAGTAGAATTGATTCTTAATGCAAAGTTAAAAGAAGTTTTATATGGATTTTTATGTAAACTTAGACTAGAGTTTAAGATATGTACAATGCATCGAATTATTTAAGTGAATTTGAAAGTCTATGCAACTAGTTATAACATTAATGAACAAGGACATTTGATTTACCTTATGAATTTGGAAAATGGATACTTGATAATCATTATGATGTTCCATGCATAGAATGCATATGCAGGAGTAAGTGTTACTTCATTTATGCATATTATATTGAAGAAAAAGGTGTCAATAAATGAGTAATAATTCACTTGGCTAGCTTTGCACTAATAAAAAGTTCATAGTTAAAAAGTAGTGTTAGTAACCAGTTAACGTGAAGGAACTTAGTTGAGTAATAAGGGGTGTTCGTGATAAGGTATTTACTTTTACGTCAAAATATTATGTGACTTCTTAACCAAGGCTATAATGCTTAATCAATAAGGTATGTGAATGTGTTTAGAAGCTGAAGCATATAACTTTTGTGTGTTCATTTTATATATGGAATTGATTTTTTATGATTTAAGTTGAAGTTTGAAAAAGGAAGGAAGTAAATTGAGTAGAATTTTGAATCAATTTGAATAGTTGGTTGCATAACATTTTTTAAAAATCCGTTTTGAATTAAAAATAAAATAGTAGATATAAGCTAATTGATTACTCCATGTCAAGTTTGCATGATGATTTGTATGAGTTAGTTAATTTATGATTAAACTGAAATTAGACAATATTAGCTATATTCAATTGTATGAGTTATGTTAAGGTGTCTAATTAAACTTTAACAATCCTTAGAAGTGTTTCTTTTGAGTACCTAAGTAAGTTGCATGAGGATAATAAACAACTCAAGTGTGGGGATGTTGTTAATAGGTAATTTACATGAGATTTAAGGCATAAAATAACTCATTAAAGGCATAATGTGTTTATATTATTCATAAGCACTTTTTGTTACGTTTTAGGTTTATGATGGTTTTGAGCTTATGGATGAAAAAGAAGTAAAAAAAAGGGTTAAATTTTACAATTGAAAGCAATTTTACAATGTACAAATTGGGCCAAAAAGGTGGTTGTTAGACTTAATAACGAAGCCATTGATCAATAATTATATCGCCGTTGATTTTGTAAAATTAAAAAATATGAATGATTTTAATGCAATGAAATGATGATGGTGACTCCATTTTTCACCTTAGAAGGTGAAAACATAAACAGCTACTTTTGTGGCTATATAAACATATATTTCATAGCTTTATGGGTCATATTAGAAGGAGATTGGATCAATCATCTTAGTTAAGGTTTCTTCTTTGTTTTCTCTTGCTTTCATTTCCATCTTTCAATGTTTTGCAATTAGGACTTATGGGAGCATTCAAATAGTGAGAATATCTAGAAATCATTAGGGAGTGATCATCCACTTAATAAACTTTTGTAATTTTATCCTTATATTAATTTTATCAACATTGTGTGACTTGTATTTGCAAATTAGTCCCTTTACAATACAATTTTCAATTAGTTATTATTTTACAAAACTTGTTGATAGGGTGCACTTGTCATAAGTTAGTCTTAAGGTAAAATTAGGTTCTAAATTGATTAGATATAAACCATAATTAATCAATGCTTGAAAGAGCTCATTTTTCATGTCATATTTTCATGAGTATTTGCATATACATTTTTGGATAAATGTTTTAGTGATTAGTTAAAAGTGATTATGGCACTGGCATGTTAGGAATTGAATGAGAATGGATATGGTATGAAATTGCATAACAACGAGGAAATGTGTATTCTTTTTAAAGAAAGTCTCTTGAGGGGGTCAAAAGTGACTTGAATTTTTTTTATTGTGTGTTTGAAAATGTTTGAGTCAAGATTTTTTGTGAAATTGGTTTTTTAAGTGTTTGTAAATGTTTTGTAACTTTAGAGGTTAATGAAATAGTATCCAAGTATTTAAATTTCCATAATATGTTGCATTTTGGTTTAACTAAAATTATTTGGTGTCAAAAATCATTTTAGAAGTGGATTAATACTTGTTTGAATTATTTTTAAAGTGAAATAAATGTTTTAAAAGTGTGTATTAAAAGTTTTGTCATGCTTATGAATTATTTAGTTTTGGTTTTGAAAGAAAAATTTCTTAATGAGTTTTTTCAAAATATAAAGGAATTAAATTAATAGAGGTGAAAGCCTAATAATCGATGCAAGGAGCATCCAATAGGAATATAAAAAACATCAAAGACTTAAAGCTCAAACTACACTCAAATTACTAATTACTATAGGAGAATAATCTAGTTGAGTTCTTTCTACACAACCATTCTTTAATCCAATTATAGGTTTAAAAAATAAAGCTTCTAACTTACCTAGACCCTTTGTTATAAAGTCTTGAATTACTCTTAGTCCAAATTGAGTAGGAAACTAGGTTAAAATTCACTTAGAAAGAAATATAATCATGTTTAGCCAAATTTCAAATGGAATTAGCAAGAGACAATGTCCTTCCAAGAATCAGCTGTGCAACGGAGACTAAATCTATTCAAAATCACTTGCCGTAGTTGAGAATTATAAGAGTATTGAAAAAAGAGATGATGAAAGGTATCCAAGTGAAAATTACAAAGCCTATATGAAAGATCCAAGTTAGTGTTTCTTTATATCAATTAAAGATGATCAAAGTCTATCTTATGGCCAATCAAAGTGTGCATGCTTCCTTTTGGGACTCTATGTCTACACCAAACTAGTTTATACACTTCAACCATGTCCCCCTCACCACTAAATAATTTCTTACAAGATGTCTTACAAAATTATCCATAAGAATTCAACTACCATACTACTATGTCCTCCATTGATGTATCCGGGTTATAGGTAGGAAGTAAAGGTTGCATAATATCCACCATCTCCAAGTCCAGCACCTAAGCAATCCCCTCAATAATCTTGCATGCATTAGAATTTAAAGGCAGGATGTTCCTTACAGTGTTCAGCTCAAGACTTAGGATTAAGGACTTGAATTTTTATAATTATCAATCCTAAAGGAAGTGTTCTCTCTTTTATAGTATGGAAGCTCTTATCTTTTCCCTTAACCTTACAATTTGCTTAATAATCCAAGAACTTGAGCTGTTGAGGTTGATATCCCATATATTTATGTTCTTTATGAAGTAAGAATGCATCCAATTTACCTATATGGAATCATTAACTTTATACAATCTCTAAATCCATTTATCCAAACTCACCTTGGTAGCAAGACTAATAGATGGAACTCTTGAGCCTCCAAGCTCTTTAGTTATGCAATCATCTCACCATTTAACCTTATTATTGGCATGCATGGACATATCACCACTCCATAGATAGCTCCTTAAATTTTTATCAATGTCTTTAATTAGTTGATTGGGAAGAATAAGATGGGATGATTAATAGACTTGCAAGTTATAAAGTATGGAAATAACAAGTTATGCTCTTCCAACTAAGGACAAATGTCTATTACACCAACTACCTATCTGCTAAAACTATTGCTAACTACAAAATAAAAAATTCCGAACTACCTAGATATGTAGTAGGGTGAGATAGGGATGATTCTCAAAGAGCTAGGATAAGTAAAAACTATTTCTACTGTTACACAAAAGAAAACTAAAAAGAAATGAACGTACCTTTATTTTTTAAAATTAAAATAAATAGAAAAGACAACTAATGAATTCAATGTAAATATGCAAGAATACAAAATAGAAGTAAACAGATAATAATAAAAGAACTATGGGCCTAAGATATTTTTAGGATTTAGGACTCACAATTAATCATCCAAAACATAAATATTTCCTTTTTCCTAAGATGCTAGCCTATATACACAATCAAGCTCTTGCATCCTAACCTCCTCCAATTTTAGATAAATCTAGTATGACAAAAAAATTATCCCTAACTACTCGATAGCCTATGATACGATCTCTAGATTCAAAGTTGCAGTAGCATTAAAAACTAGGGAACAACTAACTTAGACCTGAACCTTACAAATCAGATCATGTAACCTAAGGAATTAAAATTCTAGGCTAAGTGGATTAAGTTTCTCATATAAAATCAATTAACCTATTGATACTTGTGGTATTTGCTAGTGAAAATGATGGATCAGAAGCCAATATATAGCAATTGAACTAGAGATTGCTAATAGGATGTCCAATCCTATAGAATAATTTCTAATTTCTAACATTAAAACAAAATTCTGACTCAAGCCTAGTTAATAACACAATACCCATTAAAAATCAACTTACTTCTCACAATTATAAACATATCATCTTTTCAATATCCTTTTAAATAAGATAAAACTAATCTAAAATATTAAAATTAACTAAAATAGAAGATAAATGGCAAGAAAAGATACTGAAATAGTAAATATAGGGGCCAAAATTGAAGATAAAGCCATCTATTCAATAATATTCAAAGGTTTATATAATGAAAGAGCATAAAATTTAACCAAAATGTAATAACAAGTATAAAATTGTGAATTAAAGTATTGAAAAACAAAAACAACTATAAAGAGAGTATATAAAGGTCTAGAAATATTATCTATCACTTTTCTTCAATTACAACTGAAATAAAACATGAAAATACTAAAAACACAAGAAAATAGAATGATAAAGTAAGTCTACCTAAAAGGAAATTAAAAAAACTCTAAATGCTCTCCTTTGATCCTAAAATATGCCAAATTTAGGGTTGGAAACATTTTGTGTAATAAAAGTTTGATTTGCCCTTTTTTTCCATTTCCAGGACGTTAAATGATGGTTAATAGTGACTTAAATGGTCTTTTGTTAACCAACATTCAGAAATTTAGAAAAAATGGCTTAAACAAGCATTTGATGATGCTTAAAAGGTGTTGATGTTCTGAAGAAACCTCCATTTGTGTTTTTGCCTAGCTGTTCCTTACTCCATTTTGCTCTAATTCTTCTCTAAACCTAGTCCTTTAAACTAGTCTTTGTGTCTAATGATCAATCTTCCATGTAAATTCAAAATGAACATAAATTAGCATTTAAACATCAAAATAGAGATGAAATCACATTGAAACACATTAAAATATCATAAAATGCATTCCTATCAAATACCCTTGCACTTAAACTTTTGCTTGCCCTTGAGTAATAAATTAAACACTTTATTTAAAACAATAACACTTTATTTAAAACAATCTTAATCAAAATCTGAAAGCTAAAAGCTAATTAGATATAGTAGCATTCAATCAATGAATTTAGTTCAGTTCACAAATCTCAACTCCATCATGATCCAAAGCCAAATTCATTATATGCAAGGCCTAAAGTTGGTGAGAAAGTATTCCAATATCCATAATACCAAGTATCAAAGTAATTTCGCATAGCCATCACATAAACATAGTCAACGATGTTCAAAATAGCTAAGAACATAACATAATATGAAATTGGAGTAATATGTAGGAGACCACCTAGGCTTTTTATAAGAGGACAAACACCTTATCATGAATGACCCCAGTTACTTAACTAGGATACTCCTTTTTATCTTGATTGAAATGTCATCCATCTACTTGATGTAAAGGTGAACATTTTGTTGTTACCAAGCCCCTTAACTAGGCTAAATCACCCTCTCAAATGGCTATTAACACCATTGATAAACTTCAACCTTTGCATCGGTAGAAAAGTGAAATTTTATACTATTATTCAACAATATAAACATTTTTATACATTTTTAACATATTATTTTAAGGATCCTGTTTCCAAGTTCACATGATAAACTTTAAAAAACATCCTTAAACACTTGAAATATACCAAAAACACATGTAAACAGTTAAATGAAAAAGAAAATTGAAAATTTTTGAAGTTGGCGATAATTTCAAGAGTTTATCAAAATTCACCAAATTAAACACATCAATTACTTTCAAGTACCATAAGGAACAATCAACTACATTTTAAGATCATTCTTAAAATAAAACATTCAAATCATCACTTTTAAAATAACAATAACTCAAGTGCAAGAAAATTGAACTTGCACCCTACTCCCACACATAAAAGGGAAATCCTCAATGTTCCAAAAGTAACATAAATACATAGGAATGGGAACAAGAATACTCCCCTATAATGTAGAGAACATGTCAAACCTAATAAGAAAGATTTTAGACCACTTATCTTCGTATAAAAAAACAAGTGAAAGAAAGTAAAAACACTCAATTAGAATAATCAAAATCCTATTGTTGATGCAAAACTACAACTACGAGTTTTACGCTCAAAATTGCAAGTATACGGGTCGTACTTATAGTAAAGAACGGATATCGATCTCACGAGGATTGTAATCTAGACACCCTATCAATTTGGCTTACACTTTATTCAAGAAATCAATTTAAACAAATAAAAAAATATAAAAAAACAAATAAATTGGAAAGTTGCAGACAAATTTGGAAGCAGGAGCGAGCAACACAACAAGCAGAAAATTCGGAGAAAAACACAAGATTTAAGCATAGGATTTGTCGTTATCCTTATTTGTTTCCCTTTGGTTAATTA